>JBBPBR010000006.1:1585747-1608945 GCA_037974775.1 Cicer pinnatifidum | reverse complement strand
AAATGGAACCTCTAATAAAAATAAAGTACAATTTTATTAATTAAAAAAAATGATAAAATAAAATTTAGTCCTTATAAAATTTCCAAATTTTATTTAATCCCTATAAAAAAATTCTCAATATTTTAGTCCTTAAAATTTTGTATTCACTTTTAGTCCTTATTTTGAAAAAAAAATTTTGTAGAACTTTGATATTTTTAGTCCCTAAGTAAATCTCTATAAAATTAAAATAGAGACTATAATTGAATAAAACTTTTATATAAATGTTATAATTTTGTAGCGAAATCATATATTTGTAGGGACTAAAAATAGTTAACCAAAAGAAAAAAAGTCACCCTCGTTTTGTTATATTACTATTGGGCTAAATGCACAATCTAGTCGTTGACCCTGTATATATGAGATTCTTAGATCTTTGATTTTTCTTTTCAAATTTATAATTTTTTTCTTTCTTCTATATTTTTGTTGTTGTACTTAGTTTGATTATAGTCTGATTTTAGTATTATCACACTGGTTATATTTGTTAGTCTTCTTTTTGCGCTTATTTATAAAATTAATTTCTTTTTATGGAGTTGAAGAAAAAAGGAGAAAAGAAAGGAGGTTTTGGGGTAGTGACGGAAAAATGATTGGGTTTGTAGATTGAACATGAACGAATATGGTGAACAAAATTTATTTTGAAACAATATAAATAGATAACATTAACAACTATTTAATGCACAAGATGTGACATGAATATCCATGGAATACAAACAAAGTCCACCACAAAATAGACTCACAAAAACAGTCACATAAAAATACAACAAAAAATGTTACAAGGTACACAAAATCATCTATTAACAATGCCTAGACTAATCAACAATTGAATATGAGATTCAAGTTTTAGACTCAAGCTAAAAACAATTGCTTCAAGCTTCTACATCTAGATTTATAGTAGGGTGCAAGAGAGTGTCAAGCATTCCTCTAAATCTATAGAAAATCATAGTTCCAATACTCCAAAAAAACCACTTATGACTCAACCATACCAAATCTAAAACCAAAAGAACAACAATTTCAGTACATAGCTAGAACTACTCAACTATTGCAAAGAATTTTCACTAATCTCTAACAACTCAATATTGCCTAACTTATTAGTTACATTGTTTCTAGGTCTTCTAAATGAATATTTTCTTTTCTGTTTATTACTTATTCAGATTGCTATCCTTATCCTTCTTACTCTCAAGGGCACATACCCTTCATTTCAACCACTATGTTGGAATCTCGAAGTTTACATATTTCTATTACTTATGTGCTTCAATATTACCTTACTCAATAGTTATCATTATGTGCTTCTATTGAAAAACCATTTAAATCTTCTTTTAATAGTCTAACATGGAGTTTCTAAATCTTTTACTATTGGAACATCTTTCATTTAATCTACTCTTCTTACAACTCTTCTATATACGTCTTAAACTACCAAATGAAAGACTTCACCTCCTTCCCAAAATAGGTGCCACTCATGTAAAATTAATTAATATCTCATCATGTTTTCCAGACCTTTTTGCCGTAGTTATACATACAAAACACAAAATACTAAGTTGATCAGACTTAATATTTTATAAAATGATACTTATAACATATAGCAAAAGAAAAGCATCCGAAATTTAATCCACTACCCACATTCCAATTGCTTCGATTAACTCTAATACCAAAATGTAGCAACCATCATCATGTATCTAGAATATGATAATAAATTTATACATTTTAATATTTCAGAAGCAATCATATAAAATATCATGAGTACAACTTAAAATATCATTGTAACTACTATATATGTAATGCATAGTATACAAGCATCTTCTGGTGTACACAATAAAAATCAAATTACAAACATAAACAACATCACTACAGGGCTCTATCATCAGCTTCATGAACTCCCCGCATCAATCCCTCTCACCTGCTATAATACATAAAAATAAGGGATGAGATAATAATCTCAATGAGTTCTATAAACGGGGAGAGGCTGGTAGAAATAATTTTCCTTAAAAGTAATGAAAACATGACAGATTACCCAATTTATTTATATAAAAAAAAAAAAAAAAACTTTAAGCTTTTCCTTATAGTATAGAAAATAACATATTTCTCTTTTCCCTTACACTATGGAAGATAACATATTTCTCTTTTTCCTTAATGTACAGAAAATATACATGTTCTCTTTCTTTTCCTTAGAGTACTAATTTTTTTTCTTTCAATTATCTTGACGTGAGTCACCAAGATAATTAAAACCTCTTGATAAAGTTGGTATGTCCATGACCCCAAGACGTGTAAGGAATTTCTCAAGATCTTTTCTGCTCTACAAACAATCATTGCTCGACAAGCCCATCAAGACAAGGAGCATGCAATCTTACGAGATTGGATGACTTCCCAACTTGCGCCTAAGTTAGGACTTGAACTACTGCTACCTAATCTGCCTTCAACCATTCTAGATCATCCACAACCATCTCTTAAATCATCCTCTGAGGGATCCTCCCCATCTTTGTGTTTTTGAAGAATTATGTGTTGTTCTTCTACTCTTTTTTATATGTCAGAGGGGTAGAATTAATTATTAGATTTTATCTTTTCAGAAGTCTTTTTGCTCATACTATGTACTTATGACTTTTTTTTTGTTTGAACCATATTTATAGTTCGATCCTTTAAGCATTAATGAAAAGATATATTTTAGTTCAAAGATTATTACTTAAAGCACATTTTGAGGGGGGTCTTTAGAATTAAATCCCTTAGTTATTATTCAAATCAAATTAAAAATATAATTAACATGTTTGTCATCATTAAAAAGGGGGAGATTATAGAGACAAATTTTGCCTCTGGTAATAAGACTCTTCTACACTGACTCTAATTTTCTCCTTCTACATTGCCTCTATTATGTCTCTTTGATTTGCCTCTATTGTTTCCCTTATGTCTTACTTCTGGACATATTTCCTCTAACTCTGTCTCTGGTCATGTTTCCTCTAACTCTGCCTCTAGTCATGTTTACTTGTCATGTTTCCTTTGATTATGCTACTTCTGGTCGGAATTTGTTTCTGGCCATGCTGCCTCTGATCCAAACTTCATCTGAATAGATTGTCCCTTCACGATCTTTGTAATTATAAAGGTCATTTTTGATAAATCCTAAACCTTAATGACCACCCAATATATGAAAAGTTCTAACATCTTGGGAATGCAAGCCACTAACAACATGTTTATCCTCTTCACTAAATTTTTGATAACTTGTAATCAAATGAACATAAGAGTTAATTCATGGTTGTGATAGGGCACAAACACAATCCTACGTTCAAAATCATAGACTACATGAAGTTTTGCACGACAACTAGTTTGAATAGTTGGCCTCACTTCGTCCCTATTCCTCTCATTTTCCATTCACTCATAATCTCTTAATTGCAAACTAATACAAAAAAAAAAAATACTCAATTTCATTACGACTAATTAGGTAACATATGGAAAATAGTTGAAAACCGGTCAAATTTTTGTATATAAATTAAGAAAAAAAAAGGACACATTTATTTCTTTTATTATGGACTGGAGGGACTATTTTATAATATTCTTTTATATATTCAAGATCCGAGGGAGTGTAAATATTAATTCAATCAATTGTACTATATTTAAAATATATTTTGTTGTTGACCATATATACACATTAATTATTTTTCGTTTTATATATAATGCATTAAAATACTAATAAATAATCAAATTTATTATTTTTGTTTTGAATTGATTAAAACCTATATATACATACATATTGTATTTAGGAGTGAAAGTAAATAAAATCGATAATATTGTTGTATGTAAAGAAAGTTGAGAAATGATAAAATGGATCGATTCTCTTACCTTGTTGGGGTGGTTTTTGTTGTATGGATTACATCCAGTTATGCAATAAAAGTTGTAGATGTGAATATCATTTGTAAAGATATCGCAAATCCTTTATATTGTAAAAAACTTCTGAATTCAAAGCCGGGTGCAAATCGAGATCTCGTTAGCTTTGGAAATTACACCATTGACGTGGTTCATTACAATGTGACAAACACCATCAATCTAATCATCAAGCTAATTTCACAAAGTGGTGGTAATCCTGAGGCACAACAACATTATAAAGAATGTTTAGGTCCTTTTAGAGATTATGGTGGGGCTAGTGCCATTAAACAAATTGAGATAACAAAACAACTTTTTAATGCGGGAAATTATGACTCTGCAATTCAATCTGTGTATTCTGTTGCAATAGCCACTTCAGATTGTATTTCAGGGGAGTCACCAAGTGACCCTGTTTATCCTGATACTTCATTGCTTCCAAAATATGCTAAGATTATTGATGACGCTGTTGAGATTACTCTTAGAATATTACATTTCTTACAAGACAACAACCACATACCCAATTAATTGTTGGCTTTATTGTTTGTGTTTCTCCTATAATTTGTTGTTCATAAATAAGCTTAATGAGAGATTCATGCTCTCAATTGTTTAGCTATATAATCTTATTCCATCACACGATTAACTTAATTTTGAAATCCTAATCCTAAAATATTAGACGGCTAACCTCTGAATTTAGATATGAGACGATTTACCTAATCTTAAAATCCTAATACTAAAACCCTACACAACAATGAGACACCACTCATCTTTGTTCTTTTTACCAAATTCTAAGGGTGGTTGTTATTCATTATTTAAATATGTTATAAATAATATATATCTCTAATATTTATTTAACATTTTAATCTCATATTTTTATATTAATTATTGATTCAAATAAGTCTTTTGGATGTTGGTCTCCGTAAGTTTTTTTTGTTTGGACTTAGTCTCGATAAAATTAGAGATAACTGACTTTGCTCCCTAATGTCAAATCAACACTATAAAAAAAAAAAAAGTGTCATGACACATGACCCTATTAATGCTCACCAACACATCATCTTTTGTGATATATTAAAATAAAAATATTTTATATTATTAATTAATAAATTTATTAATAATCATTTAATAAGTAGTTTTATTTTATTAAAAAACATATGAATAAAAATTAAAAGTTGGGTTTAAGAGTTTTGGGAAAACCCGTATTCTTCCATGCAACGGCAGTTTGCGAGCTCATTTTTTGTAACTTTTGATTTTACATTAGGGACCAAAACCAATTGTCTCTTATTTTACAGGGACTAAATTCCAACAAAAAAACTTACGAGGACTAAAATTAAAAAATGATATATTTACAAGACCAAAGACATATTTAAACCTTAATTATTTTATCTCTTAAAGAGTTACTGCCGTTTGTAGAGAGCCCCGGATGAATCGTTGGAAAATACGATTTTTCTGTTCATCTAACAATATATTATACTCATGAATTCAAACACTCTCTTACTCATTACCTTATTTAGACGCTTTTTCAAACACAAAAATCAATGAAAGTTTTCAACAATAACTATAAATCAGCAACGTACAACGAGCGAATCTGAATAAATGATGAGTTCACAAAATAGTTGAGACGTGACCGATAAATTATGTGGAGCATTAAAATCAATGTTAAATAATTAATAATACACTACTAGAAAAATCTAATTTACCGACGGATTTTAGAGACGGAATTTTGTCCATCACGAAGGAAGACGGAATTGGAGACGGAAAATAATTTATTGAGACAGATGTAAAAAGTTTGATGTTTGAGAAGGAATTTAGAGACGGAATATCCCGTCACAAAGTTAATCTGTCTCTAAATCCGTCTCTAAATCCGTCTCAAGCTTTGTTTCTAAAAGTTACACTTGCACTCTAAAAATAAATTTTTTTTTATGGAGACAAAATGTAGAGATGGAACAATGACGTCTCAAATGTTTTCCGTCTCTAAATTCCAAAGATTTTCATAGAAAATTCCCTCCAACTATAAAGTAGTTTCCCTCCCTTTAAAATTTTCTCCAACCCTCCAGATTCAGTAATAATAATAATAATAATAATAATAACAATAATATATTATAATTATTTCAATAATATATTATAATTATTATAATAACAATAATATAATATAATTATTGTTATTATTATTATTATCATTATTATTATTAGTATTATTATTACTATTATTATTATTATTATTATTTAGAAAAACAAAAAAAAAAAAAAAAATCCAATTAATATGCTAAGATGCTAACAAACACGGTATTCATTTTCACCACCCCTCCACCTTCACTAAGGCGTTGCAGAAATTTTCCTCTAAACCCTAACCACATTTTTCTTCCTAAACCCAAAATCTTGCCTTGCTTCCAATCAATTGGCGTTGCTGTTTTGCGTCCACTACTACTCCATCGTGGTTTTGTTGGGTTCCATTCTTTTCCTATTTTTTGCATCGTAAAGTTAAGGTATGTTTCTGTCATACTACATTTATTTCCTTGCGTTGCTTTTTTTCCTTATTTATCCCTCTAAAGTTTCAATATATTTTAGATTGAAGCTCTATTTTGTCATATTCCTCTTTCTCCCTGTGTGTTGAATCCCTAAAGTATGTTTATGTCTCTTAGCATTTGATTCCTTTGTGAAAATTTTAACCTTCAATAATTTTTTAGATAGTTTTGTTTACTTTAATAGATTTTTCATTAAAACACTGAGTAGTTTATGTTTTACAAGATTTAGGATGTATTTCTTCTATTAGATTATATATTAAAATTGCATTTTTTGTGTTCTTATTTGAAATTTATTTGAAGTCTATTAGATTGTTATTTAGTAGTTTATTTTTCATTGGGTTCTGTTATATGTGAAGCACCTTGTCAGTTTTTCTTTTTTAAACATTGTTGTGGTCGGCATTCCATTTTTCAATTTTTCGTTGTCATTTCTTTGGATGATTTGGATTTGAGCTCTATTATTATTTATATGAAAGGTAAAGTTTCCTAGTCATTGCTCTGCAGACGGCAGTACATGCCTCTGTATAATTTCACTTTGACAAATTTATATGTCTAGTCCTATTGCTCTTATGCACAGTGGACAATGTAATATAGCTATGGTGAAATTATACAGAGCACAAAGCACAATAGCATCTTAGTCTTTCTGAAAAATTGCTATGTATAATTTCTTAGTCTTTCTGAAAAATTGATTTTTGACAAAGCACAATAGCATCTTTTTCCATTTTATCCTTCAGAAGGGAAGCATAAAAATGACTTCAAAGACCAGAAATAAGGATTTGGTTAGTGGTGGAACCTGTTTGGCTGAAATTGTTGCTATTGTTTGAGTCCTGTAATGTTTAAAATGTTAATGATAAATGGTCTTTCCTGTTGGAATATTAGTGTTTGAAAAATGGTAGTCTTATGGGCAAACTGTCCATATAATTCAATTATTGTGATTACTTTTTGTAGGGTAAGAAACTAGCATTCCCTATCAGTCTTTATAACATTGCGTTTGGGTTGTATTTTCAATGACAATATTTGTGCTTTTGGAAGCTTCTTGTGTGGTGTTTTTCTTTCATAAATTCAGTCACTCAACATTTACTATAATATATTAATTCATTCTAGAGTTTGTAAAGAAAAATAACCAGTAATTTATTAATCCATGCATTAAGTGCATGTAATACCTAACTAATGCTATACTAACATTCTAATGTAATACCTAACTAATGCTATATTAATCCATGCATTATGATTTATAAATGCTGGTTTTATTATTGATTTTTTGGGTTCTTGAGAAAACATGTTCCTATATGATCAAAATACTGACCTTTTTTCTTCAAAAAAGAATTTGATAACTTAATTGGGATGGAAAAGTCAAATTGACCAAAAATGGTCGTGAAATGGTGTTACTGCATATTATATTGAACTAAAACATTTATTGCTCAAGCAACTTCGGTGTGGTGTCTAGAGCAAGTGATAATTGCACACTGTGTGGTGATTGTTTTAAACCTTAGGTGCTAAGTTCAATTCCCAAATATCTCAAGTATGTCATAAGTAAGAACTTAGTATCAGGGTGTTAATTTCATCATTCAATATCTATTTCCCATGTGTTGCCTAGCGTATCTATTCTAAGTTCTGAGAATATTAATAGCTTTTTTAAAAAAAAAACAATATAGTTGACTTATTTTCATTTGTTGCTGTTGCAGTGTTCAAATGGTCACACTATATGCTCAGGATGCAAACCCAGGGTACATAACCGGTGTCCTACAGCAATGTTTAAAAAAGAAAAACTGACAAGGTGCTTCACAACTATCTTTTCATTGGGTTATGTTTTACGTTTTATTTGTTTCATTGTGTCGTCATCCACACTACTCCAACATGACCATGCCCCTCTAACATATATGAAAAACAGGCTAAGATAGCTGTATGTATACACCATCCTTAAAGTAATGTCTTTACCAAATATAAATATAGATATAAATATATATGTACTAATGGTAACTCTTTTTTTAGGAAATGTACCAAACTCTAATGTTTGAGAAACAATCTCATAATGGCGAGGGTAGTAGCCAACTGTCTGATAATAGTATATACATGGAAGTTGTTGGAGGCATTAACAAGAAAGGACGCATATTTGGATTAAGATCTCAAGCTGCAACAATCAAAGCATTCATAAAATCATCTCAAGCTGCCTCACTGTAATCAAAATTATACACTTCAACCGAAAGGAGAAGGTGATAATGGAAATGAAGAGATGGGTGATGATATGGATGATAACCTTATGCACTGATTACTTCCATTTAGATATTTTGTTAAATCAAATATTATTTGTTATGTTTTGAACAAATTGAAAGATTGATTACATATGGTATATTGTTAATGTTTTTTGTGTGAAATAGTTATATGAACTTTTATGACATTGTTGTTAAATTGGTGTTGATCTAAATATAATTTTTGTGAGAATCTAGTGTCATATATATATATATAGAATTTAATATTTAAAAATTGATACTTAAATATTCTGGTAGAAAATGATTATAGATTTTTGGCAGATTAATAAAAAAAAAAAAATTGGAATATATTAGAGACGGAATATACATTTGTCTCAATAGAGACGAAATGCGATAAGCTAGAGACGGACTAAATTAAATTCTATTGGAGACGGTAATGATATATCCCTCTCTGATAGAGACGGACATACTCCGTCTTTGATTAGAGACCGATGATAAAAATCCGTCTCTAACATCTTAGAGACGCGAAAATCAACCACGGAAACATGTCCGTCTCTAAATCCGTCTCTATACTGTTTAGCGACGGAATTTGTTAAATTTAGAGACAGATTATATCCGTCTCTATTTTCGTTTTTTCTAGTAGTGATAATTTTTGGAGCAATAGTGGACTCAAAACAACGAGAAAAAACTGCAGAAAAAGTCTCACTAACTCGTTGGAGTGCCAGAAGGGTGCGACGTCAACTTCACTGAAAAATGCAAATGAGTAGTGCTTCTTCTAGATTTCGACGAGAGGAATCCAAAATTTAATCAATTTTTTTGAGACGACAAACGTGGCGATAAGAATCGACAAAAAAAGCTCCCCCAAGGAACTAAACGTTGTTGTTCCTGATGAAATGGTGCCACGATCAATAAAATTGATTCTAATAATGGATCAGTTGCCGATTTTGTGAGGGGTAGAGGTTGGGATTGATTCAAATGGCAAAGAATTGGTGGAAGTGAATTTGAGAGAAAAAGAGTGTTGTAGTTTGGTTGCGCCTTAGTTTATTTTTTTGTTTTTTTTTTTGTTTTAATTGCAGATGGAGGGGTGCAGATAGCAGTTGTGCACGTACAAGAGTAAAATAGTTTGTAAGGTCCAACATAGAGTAGTCAAGTTTGAGGCAGAAATGAGGGTGTAATGAGCAATTCACAAGTGTAGAAAAGAAAAGTCTAACCAATAATATCTCAAATTAATATTCATAATTAGAAAATAGTGTTGTAAATACTCGTATGATCCAAAATTCATTTTCTAGTATTTCTAAAAGCACTTATAACTATAATTATTAACATAATATTTTACTTTTCTACAAACGTTTTTTCTAAAATACTCATTTGAACATAATATTATTTATCCTTAATATAGATAAATTTAATTTTTATTAAAACTCTCATATTTATAATAATAACTATAAATATTCCTATAATATTTTTCAAAATAATCACATAAAAATAAATCATCTTTATAGAATAGCTGAAATGATAAAATAAATAAATAAATATAACATCAATAATTTATATTGATTATTAAATCAAAATAAATACGTATAAAATCATCATAACAAAGCAACTATATAAAAATAAAGAAAATAAATATCAATATTACTAACACCTCAAAATAATTATTTGTCAAATAAAAAATTAAAATAGGATATATTTGGAAAAAATTAAACAGAATTATCACATTAACTACGAACACGCATATACATGTAGAATCGCCTAAAAATTATTCCTTAAAATATGTACACTGAAATATTTATTTTTATTGAAAAATATTTAAAATAATAAATATAATATTTTTTATTTATATCATTTACTTAGTCAAATATATACAAGATTAACACATCATAGAAAACACTCATATAATAAAAACTATCCACATATATTCTAAAATAATTTTAACACTAAATTAATTATTTAAAATCATATTTTATTAAAAAAAATACTTACTATAAGATTTGGGGTGTTACACATTTCAATATATTTTAACAAGTGATCATTTGGTGACTTTTTGGAGTAGCATTGAATAAGGATTAAATTTTTAAATTGAATTTGAAGTAGTATGTTAGATTCATATTTAGGATAAATACCTATTTTAGGTGATATGTGAATTTAATTATGTTTATTAGAACTAAGTTGATTTAAAGAACAATTTATTTCTAGACATTTGTTCCAAGTGTATAGATCCTTTAGTGACCCTATAAAAGTATTATTTAATCATAAGTTATGAGTTTGCTATAAGTTTAAGATAATTTTCAAGAGAATCCTCTAACATTGAAGTAGCACGACTTTTGTTAACGTAACTTCAGTGAATAATCTTGAATTGTCTGATACATCATTCCTTCATTACAAGATTTCTTCTAGTGGATCAATCTTCACCATATCCTCTCACATTTGTCTTGAACAATAAGCTCAAAGCTCTCAAAATGACAACAAAAATAAATCAATTGATTTTAATTTTTGTAATAGTTCTCCATGTCAATATAACTTATGTGTGACATGCTCCATATTGCACAATCAACGGTCAAATAGAGAACAACTTTGCAAAAACTCATTGAAGTATTACGCCCCAAAAATCCAAGAGATACAGTTCTTGTAATCAAATACTTTCTTTGTAATGCTTTTCATTTAGAATCAAATGCTTTCTTTGGAAAACTGAACTCAAGAGTTTGTATGTACTATGCATTAGAAGGCTAGAGTATAGTTAATTGGATAGAAGGATTCTTCAAAGGAAAGTTTAAATCATATTGACTTAGTGAAAAAATCTTTTAGGTAGAAGGGACTAAAAGTAGCTACTAGTTGGGTGGTGAACCATAAGAAAATTTTGTGTTGATTTTTTTCCTTTTAACTCTATTTTTATCTTGCAATAAATTATCTTCAAAGGAGACTTCAAAAATCGCTTTTAAACTTATATTTTATTTGAAAAAGGATTTATCAAATTGTGTTTTAACTTAGCAAAAATTTTAGATCGATTTTTTTCGATTACCGCACCGGCAGAGAATAATACTTGTTTTAAAATTGTGTATTATTTACTAGGATTTAGTATCTCACTAAGATTTCATAACATTATTTTTTACGGTAAATTAATTATTTATTATAGTACCTCATTCTCTTATATAATATGAAGAAAAAATTGTTATTACCTCAATTATTATACCCATGTAACTAGGTGTTACAATTAAGTAATCAGAAGCAATAAAGTAGAGAGTGCAGAAGTACAGTGACACAAGCATATTTATCCTGGTTTACCACCAACTTGATAGCTACATTCAATACCTTCATGTGAAAGTATTAAACCACTAACTCAAATCCTTGAATTACACAACACCCAACCCTACAAGACAGTCTCTTCAAAATATCCTAACACCTACAGGTTTTTTGAGGCAAACAAACATCTTGACCTTACAAGTCAACTCTTCTCTATACAACCTGAATACCACATATAGTTGAAGACAACAACACATTGACCCTACAAATCAAGTCTTCTAAACGCAACCTGAAAACCATATATTCATTGAGGGACACAAAAGCCACTATTGGGTTGGCTTACACAAGTTTGAAATGGATTTTGTTTTGCTTCTTCAAAGAAGATTGTTACAATTGATTTTTTACAATAGAGCACTTAAAAAATATTTCTTTAAGCAAGTGCTTCTTTAAATTAAACACTTAGGAAATTTGATCTCTCAAACCTTTTTTGGCATTGTATCAATTTCTAAGTTTATGAGTCTGTACTTTCTTCTTCAGCCTCGAGTATCTATTTACATAATAAATTTGGGTTTCACTTTTGTACTTGTAAAATATGGATCATATCTTTCTTGTGAGCAAATTATGAATGGACCTTCTCGTGAACAAATTTAGAGCATATTTTCTTGTGAACCATATTTTGATCATATATTCTTGTAAACAATATTTTGACCATATCCTCTTCTGAACAATATTTTGACCATATCTTCTAGTGAACAAGTCTTTTCCTCTGAATGAATTCTTTTAATTAGAGTTGTTGAATTTCCATCAAAGCTATGGGCATTCGTGTTGGAGTGAGATGTTGTGTTTCTTGGATGATAAAAGTTAGAGGCAGAATTGTGTGACTTAGAATTAATGGCTTTGGGCAAATCATATTGTTGAATCATCAAAGTAAGTGCAACATTAGTGGTTGTATATCAAAGTAAGTGCAACATTAGTGGTTGTATATCATTTTATAGTAACTTTGAGCAAATCATTTATATCGTAAACATATTTAAAATCATTCTAACATCAAATATAAAAACAATTATAGTAATAATAACAATAACAACAATAATACTAATAATTTTATTATTAATAATAAATATAAAATAAATTATACTATTTTAAATTTGGAAATTCTAATTATATTTAATTTTTGATTTATAGGATATTATATTTTGTCCCCCATTGAAAGAAATTTCTTCTTGAAATTTACACCAAATTGAATACAACAAAATCGACACAATTAGTACAACACAAAAAAGCTTATGTATCTGCACCAACGAGATTTAGATACTAACGTGTGATTACTTCTTGTAGTGACCATGTAGCTTCTTCTAGAGTTAACCCTTCTTAAGCCACCTTTATCAACGGGATCACCTTATTCCTTAGAGTTTTGGTGATTGTGTCAATGAGACTAACATGTCTAGGCTTAAAGGTTAAATTATTTTTCAATTGAACTAACTCAAGAGCTATTATGTGTGAATTATTTGACACACATGCTCAAATTGAAAAACATAAAAGACATCATGATGGTTAGATAACTATGGAGGAAGAGCTAATTGGGAACATTAGGCCCTACTCTTTTTAGAATTTGCAAAGGACCCATGAAACGAGGGTTTAACTTTTTGACTTTCATTGACATTCTCACCGTAGTCTTATGAGTTACTCTCAAGAATACATGTTCCCCTTCTTGAATTCTCAATGGATTACTTCTCTTGTCAGCATAACTCTCTTGCCTACTTTGCGTTGTACGCATCGGCTTCCTAATCAGTTGAATTTTAATAGTAGTCTTTTCCAATAAATCAAGTCCTAACAAAGACTTCTCCCCATCTTCAATCAAAAAAAGGGATACCTACACTTTCTTCCATAAAGAGTCTCATATGGTTCCATACATATGCTAGAGTGATAACTATTGTTATAAGAAAATTCTACTAGAGCTATATACTTATCCGAACTTTTTCCTTCATCTAGAACACAAGCTCTAAGAATATCCTCAAAGGGTATAAGTAGTCCTCTCTGTTTGGCCATCTGTATGTGGACGATAAGTTCTGCTAAATCTTAGTCTAGTACTAAAAGCTCTATGAAACGCTTTCCAAAATCTAGAGGTAAACTATAGGTCCCTGTCTAATACTATAGAGGTGGGTATACCTAGTAACTTTACTATCTCCTTAATGTAGAGGTCAATTCGTCTATCAAACTATAGGTTTCCATCAATTATACCCTAAATGGAAGCAAACCCAAATACGTCTTAGGCAAATCCATCGTGAAATCCTTAGATATCCTCTCCCATTTCCATTGAGGAATTAAGGTTGCAACAATAACGAAAGCTTTTAGTGCTTAACATTTTGACACACTAGACACTTAGACATAAAGCTAGATACATCCTTCTTCATTCCTCGCCACTAGTATATTCTTCTCAAATCTTTGTATATCTTACTTATTCTTGGGTGGATCATGAACTTACTCTTATGAGCTTCCTCTAAAATCTTATGCCTAAGACTCACCGCGTTAGGAACAATGATATTATCCTTAAACAATACTAAAGCATCAACTAATAAGGTATAATCTTCCTTGTCCACAAGAGACTTCAATTCTCTATCTAAGAGATGTTGTATTTTTATTAGCTCTCTCAAGTTGCTGTTGATTTCTTAACTATTGATATTCAAGCTTAATGCATTAAAGGACACATACAAATTAATATCTCTAAACTCCTATAATAGGGTTGTCTCTTGTACCATCACACAAGCAACAAAAATTTTCTACTTAGAGCATCTACCACTACATTAGTTTTCCCAACGTGATACTGTCAGAACCATGTTTTTTTCAAAAAGACTATGTTCTTTGATTATTTTGATGATAACAAAATCGATATGTGGGAACAATTTAATGTGATTAAGTGTGAAGGTCTTAGATCAAGTGAATTATAAAGATTATTATGTCGTATCCTTTGATAATTGGACGAAGACAAAGAAACAACAAGACTTCGCTTCACTCTATTTTTCTAAGTCTGATGCAAGAGCACTAACACATGCCTCTAGTGATGCCAGCGACACTCGGTGTTGGCTGACTCCAATAATGCAAGCAATGCTCTAGATTTTGTGACTCTAGAAATACATGATATGTTATGTTTCAATTGCCTTTGTTGAACACAACTATACTCTTTTTCATATGCCTATGTAAGATTGACAAAACAATTTTTTCTTCCTTTAATAATAATTTTAACAAGCAAGTGATTGTCTATCTCTGATAATCACAACAACATTCAAACATTTGATCATCTAATGAAAGTTAACGCTCCAAAGTAGACAATATTTGTGCATTCTCTAATTATCATCCTAAATGTGCTAATTGTCTGAAGATCCTAAGACATACTTTTACCATTGTATCCTTTGTGTCAAAACTGTTTGAAACATGATATATTGAATCAATTACAAGATTCGTTTAGGATATTTTGTATGGCAAATCAATCAAAAAAGATACGATAGGAAACTTCATGAATTATACTAGTTTCTCGCAACCATGACAACGGTTAGAAATCGTAACTGATCTCTATAAAATAACGTGCATTCCTCATTGGAAAGACAAGAAACGAATAAGCTATAAGCACATATGCACTCTTGCTCATAATCATTCATTTTAACATTAGTGTTGAGAAAAGTTTCTGAACGAACAAATTTGTAAACACTCTTTACGAGAGCTCATTCAGAAAAACCCAAACTTTATCTTATGTAACATAACATAATAGTGGTTGCCTTTTCTCTAAAACTTGATTGTACTACGCTAGAAGGTTAAGAAGATTGACCTCAATAAGTGTAACTCGTAGGATTTCCGGTGTAAGTTTGATTCTATGGTGAATTAGTGGTTTAAATTTTTTAGGTTGAACAGACTAGACGTAGCTAGTGTGTTGGTTGTGAACCATGATAATTTATAGCCATCTCAAAGTTTTATGGCTAACTGTAGTGAGGAAGTTACATGTTGAAACGTTAATAGGCATCCCCTGTATGATGGAGAGAGATTTGAGTACTAGAAAGACTTACTCATAAACTTTTATATCTCTCACGATCATTAACTCTAGTACATATTCAAAAATGGATATGAGGATCCAAAAGATGTTGCAAGTGTTGAAGTATCTAGAAAGAATTCCGACGTTGATCAAAAGAAACTATACAAAATGCATCATAAAGTTAGAACCTTCATGTTGAATATTATTACTTTCAACGAGTTTGATAAATGCAACAACAAATAGTATCTTTGATGCTCTACTTCTTAACTACGAAGAAAATAAGCAAGTATAGAAAGACAAAGCAAATATAATTATCAGAAAGTATGAACTCTTTCAAATGAAAAAAGATGAAAACATTGAAAAACGGTTTTCTAGATACCAAACTCTTGTTTCTGGACTGAAGATTCCCCAAAAGAACTACACTACTTTCGACCACATCAAGAAGATACTCATAAGTCTTCCCAACAAGTTGAGACCAACGTTAACGGCTATTCAAGAGGCTAAGGACGTAAACAAACTGACTCTGGAAGAGCCGATGAGTTCACTCAAATTCTATGAGTTTGAACAGGTTGAAGATAAGCCCAAAAAGATATCAAAGTCCTTGGCCCTCAATTCCCAAGGAGAAAGGTGGATTCTAAGGCTCCACAAGCCACTAAAGATTCAGAGGAAAGACAATTGGAAAATTAGAGTGAAGACTCAGATGATGAAGAGTTTTCCTTTATCTCAAGAAAAATCTAGAACATGTGGAACAATTAAAAAAATCATTTCCCAAAAGAAATTTCAAACAGTCCCAAAATAGCAAAGAAGGAAGCGAAAAGCTAGACAAAAAGAAGTTGATCTGCTACAAATGCAAGGAAACAAGTCATTTCAAATTACAATGTCCTAAACATGAGAACAAAATATCCTAGAGGAAAGAATTGAAGACAAAGAAGAAAAGTCTTATGGCTACTTGGGAGGACTATGATGAATCATCTGATAAAGATTAAGAGCATGCAAACATGGTTGTAATTGTAGATACTCACTTTAATGATGAATCTGTTGATGAAGAAATTTAAGTATTATCTGACCTATCGCATAATGAACTTATATATAAAGAAAACAAAAAAACCACAAGGTTTAGACAAAAAAAAACTTTGTTAAATGAGTTTCTAAAAAAGAATCCTAAGATCTTGAGATAATGGAAACCAAAAAAACTCTTCTTTTTCTTCTAAAATTATTTACACCTCTAGACTATTTAAAATCTTACATCTTGATCTATTTGGCCCCATAAAGACTAACTCTATCAGTGGTAAAAAGTATGGACTCGTTATTGTTGATGACTAGTCCATGTGGGCATGGGTAAAGTTTCTAAAACACAAGGATCAATCACATAAATTTTTACTACCTTCTACAAACAAGTGCAAATTGAAAAAGATTTATGCAAAACAATGATTCGTAGTGATCATGGGGGTGAATTTGAAAATAAACTTTTTGAAAACTTATATGAATAGAATGGTATTTTATATAACTTTTCCTCACCTAGAATACCTCAGTAGAATGTTAATATAAAAAGAAAAAATAGACCTCTTTAGGAGATGGCACGTACCATGATTCACAAAATGAAACTTTCCAAACACTTTTGGGTAGAAGTAGTGAACACTACATGTCATATTCATAATAGAATCTATATTAGACATATTCTCAATAAGACTCCTTATGAACTATGAAAAGGACTGACACCCAACTTTTCATATTTTCATCAGCTTAGTAGTATATGCTATATTTTGAACAACAAACATAATCTTGGTAAGTTTGACTCACGATCTCAAAATTCCATCTTTTTGGGATACTCTGAAAGGTCTAAAGCTTGTAGCGTACACAACAAAGAAACACTGATTGTTGAAGAATCAATTCATGTCAAGTTTAATGACAAAAAGCTTGACACTAAAAAGTCAAAGCTAGATGTAGACATAGCATATTTACATATTGCAGAGGAACCAACTACTTCAGAGGAACTAGATAAAACTGAAAAAGCATTAAATCCAAATCAAAATGAGCCAAAGGATCCAACAAACAAGTCAAGTCAAGAGCATCAAGAATCCAAGTATGGTTGGAAATATAAGTCATCTCATCCAAAATCATTGATCATAGGCAATGCAAATGATCATTTGAAAACCCAATATGATCTTAAGGAAACATCCTTGTTTGGACTACTCTTTGAAATTGAACCAATATCCATCGGCAAAGAATTATTAGATGATGTATGGGTACTAGCTATGCAAGAAGAGTTAAACCAATTCAAAAAAAAATAATGTATGGGATCAAGTCCCCAAACACATAGAAAAAAAGCCAATTAGAACCAAATATGTTTTGAGAAATAAACTCAATGGAAATGGTGAAGTTGTTGAAAAACAAATCTAGTCTTATAGCCCAAAGTTATAGTCAGTAGGAAGGTATTGATAACTCTGAAATTTTTGCCCTAGTTGCAAGGTTAGAAGCTATCAGACTCTTACTTTCTTTTGTTGTATATAATAAAACCACCTTATATCAAATGGACGTGAAAAATGAATTTCTAAATGGTAACATAAATAAAGAATTTTATGTCAAACAACCTCTCAATATTGAAGACAATGAATTTCCATACCATGTCTTCAAACTAAAGAAATCTTTGTGCAGTCTAAAACAGGCTCCAAGAGCCTGGTATCATAGACAAAACAATTTCCTATTAAAAATCATTTTGAAAGAGGTCTGGTTGACACTACTTCATTTAGAAAATTATCTAAGAATGACCTTCTCATTGTCTAGATATATGTTGATGATATTAATTTTGGTTCTACTAACGACAAGCTTTGCCAATAATACTCTAAGATAACGCAGAATGAATTTGAGATATGATGGGAGGATTGAAATTCTTCTTGGGATTCAAATTCATCGTAACCCAAAAGAAGTACTAAATCACCAGACCAAATACACCCGAGAACTACTTAAAAATTTCAAAATGGATGATTGTAAATCAATGTCCACACCTATGCATCCAACTTGCTCTCTTGACAAGGATGAGTCAGGTAAAAAGGTAGATCAAAAGGTACATATAGACATGATAAGTTCCCTCCTTAAGTTTAATTTCCTCTAGACCAAACTTTTTGTTTAGTGTGTGTGCCAGATTTTAGCCTAACCCTAACGAATCCCACTTAACAGCTCTTAAGAGGATCTTTTGATATTTTAAAGGCACTTCTAACCATGGTATGTGTTATAAGCAATCATCTAAGTATAGGTTAGTAGGAATCTACAATGTTGATCTCCATGTCTATAAAAAAGATAAAGCTCTATTGCTTTGTCCACAACAGAAGTAGATTATATCTCCACAGTTAATTGCACCACTCAATTGCTACAGATGAAATATCAACTAGAAGATTTCAAAATTTATTATAGCAACATTGTTATCTTCTATGATAATACTTCAGCCATATGCCTAACCAAAAACCCTATTTTACATTCCAGAGCAAAACATATAGAGATTAAACATCACTTTATCAGGGATTATATTTAGAAGGGTGTTTTAGACATTAAATTTATTGATATTGGTCATTTGTGGACTAATATTTTCACAAAACTCCTTGCCATGAAAATATTTAGTTTTATATAGAAACATCTAAATGATGTTTAATCCTCTATATGCTCTGCCTCAGGTAAAATAGAGTGAATGGTTAAGAATATGTTTTCTCTACATCTGATGACATTGAATTTATGGGTGCCTCTAGTTAATCTAAATTTAAATAATCTTGGATATGAATAATTTTTATTCTCATAAGGTGTAATACTCCAACAAGTGTCTCTCGCGTGTGTCTATTACTAACTTTGAAAACTCAATTATTTTGGCTCTTAGTTTTTTTTTTATTACTCACCATCACTCATTATCCTTACAATCCCTACATTTTCGTTCTTTGCAAAATGATAAATTTCCCATTTTGCCTAAATATCTCTAGCTTAAATGGCATCAAGTTCATCCTCAATCCCCTCAACTACAAATGTGTCATACGTTCCAACTCTTCAATGTAACCCAGTTCACCTTAAAATTCTTCAGCAATTAAAGGTCAATTTTGCAAACCTTTTTTAGAACAAATTCAACTTTCATCGAGGACCTTGTTGAGGTAGATTGGTTTAAATACTTCAATGTAGAACAAGAGATAGCTTTGGACATTCTGGTAATAAGGTTATGGAGGATTGTTGATACAAACACCGACGATGAGGTTTTATCCCTACCGCAGACTGATAATTATAGCACTCATGCGTACTTCTCTCATTCTAAGAGGAACACTTGGTATCATTATCTACTCCCACATTCAATATCTCCAACCTCATCAAGATGAGACTTATGTCCCCCTATATATTGTATTTCAAAGACTTTGTCGAGTTAATGAAACAAGAATTCCAAATGAGAATGATGGGAGAAATGAAGTTCTTCTTAGGAATTTAGATTTAACAGAAGAATGATGGAGTTTTAATTTATTAGACCAAGTTTACAAAAGAGCTTCTCAAGAAGTTCAAGAATGATGAATGAAAACCAATGAACACTCCAATGCATCCAACATGTTCACTACACATAGATGAGTTAGGAAATACGATTAATCAGAAAAACTTCAGAGGCATGATAGGTTTATTACTTTATTTAACTTCTTCGAAGCCTGATATTATGTTTAATGTTTCTGTGTACGCCATGTTTCAGGCAGATCCAAAAGAATCCCACTTAACAACAGTTAAAAGGATCTTTAGATACCAGAAAGATATCAAACCTTGGTTTATTATATGAGAAATCTTATGAGTATAGATTATTGGGATACTGTGATGATAATTATGCATGAGACAGACTTGAAAGAAAAAGCACCATTGGAAACTGCACTTTCCTAGGTGGCAATCTGATCTCATAATCCAGGAAGAGAAAAAACACAATTGCTCTGTCAACATCATAAGCAAAATATATCCCAACAACAAGATGTAGCACTAAACTCCTATGGATGAAGAAGAAGAAGAAGAAGAAGAAGAAGACATGTAGTCAGAGAATGTTCTCTCTAAAGGTGAATGTGCATGTGTTTATCTAGGTGGATGTGATGGTGAACTTGTTGGTGACGGTGAAGGATATGATGATGGTGTTGGTGAGTTGGGGTTCATGCGTGTTGCTGCTTTGGTATGAGCCATTATTGACAGAGATGAGAGTTGAGGATGAAGAAGACAAGGAGATGAACTTTTTCAGAAAAAAAGTGTGAAGTTGTTATTTAGTGGAGAAAGATGAATGGTTTTGAGCTTTTGCAGTTTGTTTGTGAGTGGAGAGAGTGCCACGTGTATGAGTTCATTGATTGGGCATACGTTATTGAGAAGGAGGAAAGTGGAGATGATAAGGCAGTAATAGGCATGGGTAGTTGTTGCTTTTGATGAGTGGTTGGCAGTACAACTTCAAAAGCTGATTTTGAATTTTCTTCATGATGAAGAATTGAAGAATGTTCTTGAGTTGTTTGTTGCAAACCGACTCGAACGAAGAATGTTCACTGTTTTGACCAGAATATTATAGTTTCATTTTTAATGATCCTGAGTGGGATTCGTTATGATTTTTAATCGTTCTTTGGTTGAATTAAAGTTTTCTTCAACAAGAGGCTTGGTAAATATGTCAACTAACTTATTTTTTTATATCAACAAAGATTAATCAATTTCCTTTTTATTTACACAATCCCTAATAAAGTGATGTTTTATTTCAATGTGTTTGGATCTGGAATGCTTATCAATTGCACTAGTATTATCACAATAAATTGGAATATAAGAATAACTTACTGAAAAGTCTTTAAATTGATTTTTGATCCATAAAACTTGGGAGCAACTATTTTCGATTAAGACATATTCAGCTTCAGTGGTTGATAGAGAAATTGTGTTTTGTTTTCTACATGACTAGCTTAGTAATGCTTCTCTTAGAAACTGACATGCACCACTTGTGCTTTTTCTTTCGATCTTATCACCGACATAATCAGCATCACAGTAAGCTACAAAATCAAAATGAGAATATTTGTTATACCAATGGCCAAGATCAGTAGTACCAAAAAGATAATGAAAAATTATTTCCACAACAATTAAGTGGGATTCTTTTGGTGAGGATTGAAACCTAACACATAATCCTACATCAAAAACAATATGAGGCCTACTTGTAGTTAAATATAATAAAGAACCAATTATTCCCATGTATTCTTTTTCAGAAATTGATTTTCCATTTTCATCTTTGTCTAATGAAGAGGATGGATGCATAGGTGTAGTCATAATTTTGGCTTCACTTATTTTATATTTTGTTAAAATATCCTTTGTATATTTTCTTTAACATATGAATGATCTAATACTCAAAGGATCACTAACACTTCCAATGAGATGAGATGACTTATACTTCCATCCATACCGTCCTTCTGACTTATCTTGACTATTTCTAAGTTGATCAGATTCATTCTTTGAATATTTGTCATCTTCTAAATTGCTTGTATCATCTGATTTTTCAGGTTTTTCTGGTTTGTCTGCTTCTACTTCCTCTAGTTCTGGTAAACATGCAGTATCCTCAACATACTTTGACTTTTTAAGATCATGTTTTTTTGTCATATAACATAATATAAATCATATAATTGAAGAATGAAATCAACACAACCAAAACATCAGTTTTGTTTCAGGTGGTTTCTGCTTGTTTCTAAAAACAAATTTGTATGCTACTTCTGCTGAAGTGTTCAAATTATGTGGATCTCCTTGTTCCTCTAAATTTTTGTGAACTTGCAAAATTCATTTCTAGCTTTTGTTTTCAAGATCAAGATTCTTGTTATCACAGTAAACATAAAATCAAACAATAATTAAATTTAAAGAAATATATAACCTATTTATCAATACTTTAATTTCACTCTAATATTTCTGGTTATGGTACTGGTTGTGATAAGTACTATGTTGACATTTATCATATTTTAATTCTAGACAACTAATATCTTATGGTGCTAGTTGAAACAATATTGGATACAATTAAATATTTGTATAATTAATGATTGATCTATATGAGATCCGTCAACTTCAAGTTTGACAATAATATCATGCTCTATAGTTAACCAGATTTGTAACGACAGAGGAAAATATTATATTATTCTTTTAGTAGTTCATGAAAGTAAAATAATATTTCATGTTATTCGGACGTTAAAAAGTGTTGCTAGATGCATAATTTAACTAATATATTAATTTGATTATTCTACTATCGGTTTAATATTGAACCTAAAAGATCACGCACAAACGAATATTTTTTTTTTAAGTCAATTAGTTAGTTACAGTGTTTTATTCTATACTGATTAT
>JBBPBR010000006.1:1516000-1543956 GCA_037974775.1 Cicer pinnatifidum | reverse complement strand
ATGTTCATAATTTCTTTTGTCTTTAGCAAAATGGAGAAGACAATAAATATATATGATGTTGATTAATTTGTCATTTAACTCAATATTTCAGTAGGAATCTGGATATAAACAGATATAAACAAATTATTAAAATTCTTATCAAATCTTAAATTAATTTTCAATAATTCTCATGTGACATTTTAACAACCTCAAAAGTATATACCATCTATAGTAATTCAAATTTTTTAACCTAAAGAGTAATTGCTTAACAAATGCATAATGTTAAGGTTTCTATATTAAGAGAACAAAGGAAAATTGAAAATATATGTACACACTCTACACCTCTAATAGCTACTCTATATTACTTCTATTCTCATCTACTCTTTCTTCAATTTTCATCTCTGAAATATAGTATTTTTATTGCTTTTCTAAAACCGATTGTATTTTTCATTTACATATGCAACTATTATATAACCTTTATTATAAAAATTGCTTTTGTTAAAAAAAAGTGTTCGATGAAGTACAATTAATTCTTAGCACTTAGAGCATCTTCAATTGTGAACTCAATATGAGTTCATTAAATAGGATTCACCGTGCTATATCATCTTCAAATAACTCATTTATTGTTTACTCCAACGGGTGAACTCACATGTTCATTAAATATAGCCTACCATTAACAAATCATTTATTTATTATTATTCGTAAATTAATATAAAAAAGGTAACCCTAATGAAAGCACCGTTCCTTCTTAAGAGAACGGTGATGACAACTTGGCACATCTTCAACCGTGAACTCGTCAAAAATTGAATTTTATGTAACTACACGCACGCACGCTGACGGACGAAGCTGCCGTTGGAGATGCTCTTAACGGTGATTAGATAGTGCTCCAACATGAAGTTAGTGGGAGAAAATAACATACCATATGCAAGTTAGTTTTCCTATAAAATAACAAAAAACCTTTTTTAATCCGAACAAAAAGAAAACGTAACATAATTATAGAAAAAATTAACTATCTTCCAAAATACAATTTGACATATGATTTCATTAAGAACTTGACAGTTTTGTTAGCACAAATAACTTCGCCCTATAAACATGAGAAATTCTCCAAATTAAAGTCCAGGAGAAGTTCATCTATATTTGTCACTCATTTAAGAAGGTGATTTGGTATTTTATCGGGTACGTATATTTGATTTTAAATAAAAATAATTTTTAGTTTAGAGAATTTGGAGATTTATTTAAAAATAATTTTTTTATTTTCGTTTATTTACTATCATAAAAATGATTTTTTTTAAATGATATTTAATTTGTTTGTTAATTTTATAAAAGTGATTTTTTAAACTAGATAATTATTATAAAGAACATTATTTTTTAAATATAGTAATTTCTCTTTTTTCTAAAATTATCATAAGCATGCAGTTATAGTTTGATTATCCATAATCATTAAGAATATTTGTTGTGTAAGTTAATCCATATTTTAGACACATCTCAAAATTGATTAATGTAGTAAGTTAAGTTTAGTATTTTTTAATTTGTCATTTACATGCATATATAATTTAAGGAATAATTCGCAGCAAAATCCTAAACTAAGTTAGTCCTCTATAAAATCTGCAGTAAAATCCTAACAAGTAAGTGTCGGTCAATAGGCCTTGTCTAAGATTGTGACAGACAATGCAATAAGGATTTAATTATTAATGATTGTTGTTGCTTGAGTTAGTCAACAGCGACCTCTAGAGTTATTGATGAGTCACTTCACATTCATAAGGACCAAATTAAAAATTTAATAACACTATAAGGATTTAATTATTAATTTAACCTTAATTTTTTGAATTTAAAGGTAACACATTGATAGTGTAAGGTTTCTTTTACACCGTTGTTCGATCATACTCATTCAATTTATTATATTATATTAAATATTTTTTAAATTAAAAGATAGTTTTTTAATATTTTGTAATGTGATAAATTATTATTGATTGTCAGTGTAAAATAAATTTATTTTGATAGTGTATCTTCATTAAATCATAATTTTATATAATATTAGACCATATATTTGTGTGATGCAAAAGTTTAGTGATAGTATTTTGTTCCAATAGTAAAATTTTATTAACAAAATATTTTTAAATTATAACTCAACTAACAAATGTCGATATTGTTAAGTGGAACTTCTTGTCTTGAGTTTGAATTCGATATCTTGTAATTGTGTGACTTAGAGTGATATTTATGATCTCTTCTACAAAAAATAATTACAATAATAATAATCAAAAACTCAAAATATAATGTATACGGTTTGTTCTAATATCTCGTCGTCCAATTTTGTGAATATTATCGTCGTTTTTTTAGTATCACTCTTTCATTGTCTATCCATTTGAAGATGTAATGGAATGACTCACATAAAAATTTATACAATAAAAGAATATTTAATGTCCATTTCACAATATAAAAAGGACAAAATAAAAAAATAAAAAAAATTATTTGAAAGAATGAGAAGAGTTGCATGGAGAAGAGAATTAGAGGCAGCCATAGGAAAGCAGAACCAGAGACAAAAACTAATAAATAGCACAAAAGCGCATCAGAGGTAAAAACTAATCAAAAGCAGAAAACACATCAAAGAGGGTTTAGGAAAAATGCATTAATTTAGTAGTTCACCCATCATAGTTAACCCCAATTTCTTAAATCGTTTACACATCATAATCATCATACAAACATATGAAGAGTTAATGATTTTTAAAAGAGTTAAATGTAGTTTTTTCAACATTTCCTACATGCTAAACCACATAGTTTTCTATCACTCTCAATTTTATTCTTTTTAATGAAAACCCCATATAAAATCCATAAATCATGTCTATAGTAACACAAATTAAACTGAACCCTAAAAAATCCACATGCAAAAGTGAAATTTGTTCTAAGAAAAGAACTCACGATTTTTATAAAGGTAACCCTTTTCAACTCAAGTTGATTTATGGAAGATGCATACTCTATCAACTCTCAATTTCTTCAGCCTTTTATGTCAGCTGTGGGGTTTTTCCCATTTTCTCTTTATCTTCCTTTAGAACTGTTTTCCCATTTTATTTTTAAAAGAAGAAAATTGATGGGATGAGTGAGACGGTCGATGAACATTAAGTTGATTGGGTTTTAAAATGTTTAGAGAAAAAGTGAGGTTTATCGATAAAAAAAGTACAACTTATTAAAAAATAAAATAGAAATTTTCGTTAATTAAATGTATATGAAAGAGGGAAAAAAAAAAGAATGGTGAACACTACTACTTTCCTATTATAACATTGATCATAAATTAATATTATTAAAATAAACTATTAATGTTTTAATAGAACTTCTAATAATCTCCTACAGTATAGATGAGATTTGTCTTTTTAATTTGGGTTAAAAAATAATTTAGGAACATACACACACTCCATAATCATAATCCAAGAAACGAAGCTGAAGCAGTTCTGGTGGAGCCCACTTAATCTTCATTCTCTAGGAACACAGTTTTCTAACAATTCGCTCAAACACCACCGCAACGCCAAACGATAATAATCATAATCGTAATCCAAGAAACGATGCTCAAGCAGTTCTGGTGGTGGATGATGATATTGATTGTAAATTATTCACGAAGCGGGTTCTTGATTTCAACATGGCTTCAAGAAAGCTGAAGGATTGGGTTCTTGATTTCAACATGGCTTCAAGAAAGCTGAAGGATTGGGCCAGTTTCAAAATGTTCCTTCGTGCATCTTTATGGCTTATCTCTTTATCTATTCTTCAGATGAACACAAAACTACCAAAACAAAAGGCTAAAATGCTGGAGGAGTATCAGTATACTCCTGACATGGATGGCATCCCCGAGTTTGTGCTAAGTTTTGGCAACGAGGTTAGTTATATAATTCTCCATTCTCAACCTATTAATCTGATTATGGAGAAGTCTTCACAATTTTTTGATCGTGTATATGTATGGCTCTTCAGTAATATTATCATTTATTTATATGCGGCCTAAACTCAGTTATACAACAAAATGATTAATACTATCATATTATCTTCATACTTTTTTCTGCATTTTAATTACACTTTTTTCGGAGCAAACATCTGGCTAATCTATGACTAGATGTTTGATGGATTATTAGAGCAGATGAACACAAAACTGCGGAAACAAAAGGCTGATATGCTCCTGACATGGATAGCATCCCCGAGTTTGTGTTTAGTTTAGGCAAACGAGGTTAGTTATAAAATTCTCTATTCTCAACCTCTTTATCTGATTATGGAGAAGTCTCCACAATTATTTTTTCATCGTGTATATGTTTGTCTCATTGGTAATATTATCTTCTATTTATATGTTGCCTAAACTCAGTTGTAGGCCAAATGTAACACTGTCATATTATCTTCATAGTTTCTTGCTGCATTTTGATTACATTTTTCCGGAGCAAACATCTTGCTAATCTATGACTAGATGTTTGATAGGTTATGAAAGAGAAATGATAGGACTAATCTCTTTTTTCCTACATATTGGTTAGTTTAATTGCAAAATAATTCATGATAGATAATTAGAGTGGCACATCAGAAAATTGATTGGTTTATAGGATTGTACTATAGTCTGGCTTGAGGGTAATGATGTATAATTACGCTTAGGCTCAAGCAAAGATCCTTATAGAGACATGAGTGCATTGTGTGTCCAATTGTTATTGATTCATTCAACCGAGAAACAGGTGGAAAACCGGAAAAACTGGCAGTCTTGCCAATTTCTCTAGTCCAACCGCTTTTTTCTTTTTTTATAAGCAAAAAGACCGAAACAAACCTTGTTTCTAGTGTCATTAGTTTTAAAAAAAAACTTGGAACTTGGAAGAAGATAGTTAAACAACGATCAGGTTGAATAACAAACAGACAAGTTTGTTATTCCTCTTCCCTTATATTATTACAAAATGCAAACGCACTTATATTTATAACCAAATTCCCTTGGTGCTTTCACATTGTCATCGATGCAGGACATTTGACAATAACAAAGGATAAAGGCAAAGTGACTTCCTCTACTATTTCATTCCATGGGTTGCTACTGTTATGTCTTCTTCTAAGTAGGAGACCATTTTTTTTTTTTGAGTCAGTGACCATATTTTCTTGTTCCCTCCCAACTTTTAACTTTTCTTGTGAGTATAAAGTTATAACAAGGAATCATAGATGACATTTGTTTTAACTATTTAAATTGATAAAGCACAATGTTATTTGCAAAATCATATTTATGATATATTTTATATGTAAAACTATAAATTTTTTTTTATAATTTTTTATTTAATATTGTTTATATGTCATATTAAAAATAAAAATATTTACTTATTCATTACAAGTCCGACCCCAATCGAACCTTGAATCGTTTAGCACATTGGTTCAATATTTGGTCAAGTTCTAATTACCTTGGGAGAGAGTGATCACCCCAATAACTTGTTGCCTTTATGCAAACACAATGACATTGAGTTAGATAGTGTTAATCCTAAGTTGCATTTATTACTTGATGTGAGAGAGACTAGCGACCTTGCTGTTGAAGCCCTTGCAACTCTAGATTCTTAAAATGTCTGTATTAGATAGATAGATTAGCACAATCCCTTAGATTATATTCGAATGACCTTTAAGCAACTTTTTTAGATTCTTCCTCTTACTATTCTCGAAGTTGATCGAGGTATCGAAGAAAAATACAATACTTCAAATGCTAAATTACTCTTTTGGTCCGTTAACTTTTTTTAAGGTTTCATTTTGATCCCTTAACTAATTTTCATCCTGTTTTGGTCCCTTAAATATGGTTATGTTAGCCACTTCAGTCATTTCCGTCGGATTTATTGAAAAAATGTTAAATAATAGCCACATGTTACTATCGACTGGGATTAAAAAGAAAGTAAATGAGATTGAATTGAATAATAAAATCTAACATGAACAATCCATCCATTTTCTTCCCAAACCCATCCACCTATCTTACATTTTGTTTGACATTAAAAAATCTAAAAAAATAAAACCACCATTCTCCAACTGCTCTTTACCATTACCACCAAAGTTACTACTATTACACCCAAAAAAAGAAAACATCCAATATCAGCATTAGAGAAAATGAGTCTTAGAACAAAACCCTTGTTGAATGAGAGAAAATGAGAGACATATGGTGAAATTGTGTGTCTGAACTACACAATGCAGTCGGTTTTATATAGGCTCAAGACAATAAATATAAAAATAAATATGGGAGATACTATCCCTATTTACATGATATGATGTGATATGTAACAAATATAAAGATCATAAATATGTTTTCAACACTCCTCGTCAAGCTGAAGCATATAAATCATATGCACCAAGCTTCTTACATATATAACTGATAGAGGACCTCTTAGGGACTTAGTGAATACATCTGCCAATTGATCATTGGAATTAACAAAGCTAGTGGTGATGTCGCCTGATTCGATCTTCTCCTTTACATAGTGACAATTTATCTCAATATGCTTGGTCATCTCATGAAAAACCAAATTAGAGGCAGTTTTCACTACTTCTTGATTATCACAGACTAATGTTTGTTGTGTTGTCTCTTCAAATTGAAGCTCTTTGAGTAACTGTTTCAACTAAATGAGCTCACAAGTCACTAATGCCACAACTCTTTATTCAACTTCAGCGCTAGATCTTGCAACTACACTTTGTTTCTTACTCTTCCAAGATATTAAGTTTCCTCCAACAAATATACAATATCCAAAAGTAGATCGCCTATCAATGGGTGAACCTGCCCATTCGACATTTGAATAACCAACTATCTGAGTATGTATTATGTTTTCATAAAAATTAGACCTTTTCATGGAGCATCTTTAATGTATTTCAAGTTTCGTATCAAAGCATCCCAGTGTTCTTGGCAAGGAGAGTTTAAGAATTGGCTTAGCACACTGGCTGCAAAAGAAATGTTTGGACGAGTGACTGACAGGTAGTTTAATTTACCAACCAATCTTTTGTATCTCCCTAAATCTGAAAGTGACTCCCCATGATTAGGTAGAAGTTTGACGTTTGGATCCATAAGAGTGTCAACTGACTTGACATTCAATAAGCTTGTCTTTTCAAGAATATCCATGGCATATTTCCTTTGTGAAATTACTAAGCCGCCCTTAGATTGGGCTACCTCAATACCCAAGAAGTAGCAGAGCTTGCCAAGATCTTTAGTTTGAAATTGATGAGTGGTGATAAAAAAGAGAATGATCAACTTCACTTCGAATCATACCAAATTGTTGCACTATTGTGCTAAATTTGCCAAACCAAGCTCGAGGAGACATGTGAAGTTGAAAAACCATGGTAGAGGACTCCCCCTGAGCAACAAACCCAGGTAGATGCTCCATATACACTTCTTATTCAAGGTCACCATACAAAAAAACATTTTTAATGTCAAGTTGGTGCATAGATAAGTTTTTAATGGCTGCAATAGAGAATAGTCTAACAAAGGTCATCTTAGTTACATGTGAGAAAGTATCACTGTAATCGAGGCAAAAAATTTGAGTGTACCCTTTTGCAACCAAACGAGCTTTAAGATGATTAATCTTATCATCAAGAGCAACTTTCACCGTATAAAGCCAACGACATCCCACTAAAGACTTTTCAGATGGTAAAGGAACCAATACCCAAGTACTGCTACTCTAAAGTGCACACATCTCGTCAATCATTGCTTGTCTCCACTCTAGGTGGGATACAGTTTCACCTTGAGATTTAGGAACAGAAACAGACTGAAAATACGTAGCAAACTAAAAAATTGTGACATCAACCAATATAAGATATCATCGAAGAGTAGGAGAATAACAACAATAACCTTTTTGGGGACCGATGATAACTAAGAAAACACATTTTAATGATCGAGCTGAAAGTTTGTCGAGACTAGGAGTGAGATTGTGGTCAAAACATTTAGACCTGAAGACACGAGAAGAAAGTGAGTGCAGAGGGGTACGAGGGAAGAAGATCAAGTGAGGGACTTTGTTATCAAGAACAAAAAAAGCCATGCGATTTATAAGATAGCACGTCGTTAGAACAACATCGCCCCAAAAGCAAGATGGTACTGTACCATGAAGGAGAGTACGAGTGGTTTCAATAAAATGCCGATTTATTTATCAGATTTGGGGATGTTCTGAGTTTGAAAATAAAGATGAATTTGGGAGAGGAAGATTTGAGTTTTGTCTAGTTAAGATCTATTTTCTTTAGTTTTTTTTCTTTCTAGTTTGGATGTGAGATGTGGGGTTTACAGTGTTGTTGGGATGTTCATAAGAATAGCGGCGTTGATTGGTGTATTTATGGGAGAGAGATGTTATTGGGTGGCTCTGACAGTCTAGTCATCAGACCAAAGTGACATGTAGCAACGATTTAACGGTATTTCATTAAAACTGACGGAAATGACTAAAGTGACTAATAGAACCATACATAAGGGACCGAAACCAAACAAAAATTAATTGAGGGACCAAAATAAAATCTGAAAAATAGTTAAGAGACCAAAAAAGTAATTTAGCGGATCTCGCGTTCTTCACGTACGATGAGAAGCGGAAACTTGGTTATGGGACGCAGAAGGAGAGGCTGGGTAAGGATTCCATCAAACCTGTTGCTCTGGAGCCGAGCCTGCTCCTCTGGAGTCGTGCTTGCTGCTCTGGAGCCGTGCCTGCTGCTCTGGAGCTGAGCCTGCTGCTCTGGAGCCGAGCCGAGTCATTAAGGTTTAATTGGTTGAATTTGATTTATTTGAGGAAAGTGCCAAAAGTTATTAAACTCAAATGGCGGCATTACTATTATAATTATTAGCGTAATGCTTGAAACTTGTTTACAAAAATGCATCGCAAGAAAGCAACAAAGCTCTCTAATTGGTTGCCTTTTCACTCATTCCTACATGTTTTCCTTCAAATGCCGAAATAATCACCCGTATGTCTTCAAAATAAATGACACATTTACATTCTTTGTGCTGGGTATTCATAATAATCTCTGTTAAATGAATATACCCACTGAACTTATGGAAAATGCTCTATAAAAAAGCATATTGTGCTGGGTATTCATAATAATCTCTGTTAACCTTTGGGCTAGTCGAAAGTAGTTTCTATGACTTTACGTCTCCCTTCTGTCTATCAAGCCTTCAATTATGGGAAGTATTTGAATAGATCATCCATATGTGCAGTTTTAATTTTGTTAGCAATTTCTTAAGTCATATGAGAATCGGGTGACTCAATTTACTGATATAAGAATTTGAATTCATCTTTTTAATAAGAATTTACTGATACAGGAGCCTGCTGGTCTGGACCCGAGTCTGCTAGTCTGGACCCGAGCTTGCTGGTCTGGACCCGAGTCTGCTGCTCTGGACCCGAGCCTGCTGCTCTGGACCCGATCCTGCTGCTCTGGAGCCGTGCCTGCTGCTCTGGAGCCGAGCCTGCTGCTCTGGAGCTGTGCCTGCTGCTCTGGAGCCGAGCCTGCTCCTCTGGAGCCGTGGCTGCTGCTCTGGACCCGAGCCTGCTGCTATGGAGTCGAGCCTGCTGCTCTGGACCCGATCCTGCTGCTTTGGAGCCGAGCCTGCTGCTATGGAGCCGAGCCTGCTCCTATGGAGCCGTGCCTGCTGCTCTGGACCCGAGCCTGCTGCTCTGTAGCCAAGCCTGATGCTCTGGACCCGATCCTACTGCTCTGGAGCCGAGCCTGCTGCTCTGGAGCCGTGCCTGCTGCTCTGGAGCCGAGCCTGCTGCTCTGGAGCTGAGCCTGCTCCTCTAGAGCCGTGCCTGCTGCCCTGGAGCCGAGCCTGCTGCCCTGGAGCCAAGCCTGCTGTCTGGAGCGGAGCCTGCAGCTCTGGAACTGAGCTGAGTCAATAAGGTTTAATTGGTTGAATTTGATTTTTTGAGGAAAGTGCCAAAAGTTATTAAACTCAAATGGCGACATTATTATTATTATTAACGTAATGCTTGAAACTTGTTTACAAATATGCATTGCAAGACAGCAACAAAGCTCTCTGATTGGTTGCCTTTTCACTCATTCCTACATGTTTTCCTCCAAATGCCGAAATAATCACTCGTACGTCTTCAAAATAAATGACACATTTACATTCATTGTTTTTGTATGGGTATATTGGTTTGTAATAATAAAGTACTTCTGTTGTTATTATTATTAGTTTTATAGTTTGGTATTTCTTTATTGAATGGAATATGAATTTAGTAATGATTGATAGAATAAAGATTCCATGTGGTAAATTGGCAGGAACCGCTGTCTAGCTTGGCTGCTGAATATCAATCTGGCAGTCCTATTTTACTGGAGAAAATCAAGGTTTGATTGATCAACCTTTTATCTCTATTTTCTTCTGTGCTATATGTTGTATTGCATCCTTGCATCTTTCATGTGTCATGATTCTTTCTTTTATTCCATTTCATACTTTTAATATTGGTTAGAGATTAAGGTAACTTTTAATACTGGAGTAGTTTTATTGACTAGTAAATTTAGTGTGAAAGGAGATCTGCAAAGGAAATACAATTGATGAAACTGGTGCTAAAGCTGGCGAATGTGCAGTTAAATGGGGTTCAACGATTGAGATATCACTTGAGAGAATTGAGGGATTCCAACTTCTCAACCACCTTTGTACATGTGTATGAAACAAAAGAACTTTGTATTTTATATGGTCAATATTATTTTAGTTCAACATAATATTATCCCTAATACGTTACCTTTAGACTTCAATATTTATTTGTGTATAACCAAATTGCCCTTTGGAGCTCTTATTCCATTACTTCAATGGAAATTAATATGTGATGTATAACAATTTTTAAGGTGGCTTCAAATATGTTAAAAACAATTTTAAACCAACAAAGCTGGAATAGCTCAGTTGGTTAGAGCGTGTGGCTGTTAACCACAAGGTCGGAGGTTCGACCCCTCCTTCTAGCGTTTTTATATTTCTTTGCAGAAAAATATTACTATGGACAAATTTGCATGATAATTTACTTATTTTTCAAATATATAACATATGTGTTTATTATAATAATTTTTGCCTTGCATTTTTCTTAACTAATATAAATGTTTTCTTCTTCACTTCATCTTTCTTTTTTGTTTATTTAGGGAACTTGACATATTTCGCCAGAGCAATTTAAAGGTATCCTTTAATTCAATAGTCGTATTGTATAATTAATAAGTTCTATAGCAAACTTATCCTAACCTGTGTCTTTATTTAAGAAAAGTTAATTTTGTAGAAAATACTTATATGTATAAGAAGTATGCTAATTATTTATCACATAAACTAATGTTTTTATCATTTCATTTTATTTAATATTTTTCCTTAGTATTTTTTATATAACATTGTTACAATTATCTTTAAGATAAGATACATAATTTAATGCAACTAAATAGTTTTAGACTGCATACAACGCGTAGTGGGCTTGGGCCCAATCTGCCGCATATACAACGCATAGTGGGCTCCTGCATGAATCTGATACTGGCTCGCAATAACTGAAATTGGCCGAAATTGTTTAAAACATCTAACGATAATCGATCATCTTTTACGAAGAATCTAAGAACATTGCGATTTGTCGCCAAGTAAGATATCCTTTTACGAAGAATCTAAGAAACATGACAATGAAGGACATTAAGACGAGGATCTAAAGCATGAATGTTTTGTTTTCGCATGCACTTTTCAGACCAAGTTATTCTATACAAGTTCACGCTGCAACCTCTGATGTTTTGGTCCAAGTTAAACAAACACCAAGATTGCATTATATTTTCTGCATTCTATGTTTGGTTAACGCGCTCCAAGAGCGCGCCTCTGGTGAATATATCTTTTGTAAGCAATGCTTTGATTCATTTACCTCTCATAATCGCAACAAGTATATGATCTTTCTGCCTCTGATAACCTTGACAAACAAGTGATTATTTGTCTCTGATAATCGCATCAAGCATCTAATCATCTGACTTTGTTAATAGGCAATGCTCTTTGAAAATTCAACGCTCTAAAGAAGATAAAGCTTTTGGACATCCTCTACTAAACACCTTGAACTAGGATAAACCGATTGTGTCATTATGTTATTCTTTTATTTGATTTTATTTTCATCATATTCTTTTAAAACTATCTTAAAATAAAACACAATCCAAACCCTTAATTTCTTGTTTTTCTCGTTCTACAATTGGTATCAAAAATTTGTTATTATGACTAACTCTGGTGACGAAGTTACATGTAGAAACGTTAACAAATCTCCTCTATTTAATGGAGATAAATTCGAGTACTAGAAGATTCTACATATCTCATGATTCTAAACTTTGGGACATAGTCAAATATGGCTATGAGACTCCAAGAAGACGTTGTTGTTGAAATATCTAGAAAGGATCTCCACGCTGATAAAAAGAAATAATACAAGAAAAATCATAAAGTCAACCTTCATGATGGATGTTAACACCTTCAAGGAGTTCGAAAAATGTAGCAACAAAGAAACAACAAAGAGTACCTTTGATGCTGGTTTTCAACTATGAAGGAAATAAGTAGGTACAATAAGCTAAGGAAAATTTACTTGTCAAGAGTATGAACTCTTCTAGATGGAAGAAGATGAAGACATTGAGACAATGTTTTCTACATTCCAAACTCTATTTTCAGATTGAAGGTTCTCCAAAAAAGTTACACTACGCCAACAACGTCAAAAAAGATTTCAAATGATCATAAAATAGCAGAGAAGAAGTGGAAAATTAGACAAGAAAATAATCATTTGCTATGAATGCAAAGAATTAGGTCATTTCAAATCAAAATGTCCTAAACTTGAGAAGGAAAAATCGCAAAGAAAAGACTTCAAGCTAAAGAAGAAAGGTCTTATGGCTACTTGAGATGACTCTCATGAATTATCTGATGAAGATGAAGAGCATGCAGACATGGCTATAATAGCAAATACACTTTCTGACTCTGATTCTAACGATGAATTTGTTGGTGAAGAAATTAAGGTATTATCAGACATATCTCGTAATGAACTTATAGATATGATAAATAAGTTTCTCAACAAGAATCACAATATTTCATCAAAACTTAAATCTCTCAGAAAAGTTCATGGCATCTTAACAAACAAGTACAATTCTCTTGAAAAGGAATTTGAAAACCTAAAAAGAGAAAATCTAACTCTAAAATAAAATGTTCCAAAAACATTAGAGGATATAGTTTGTAATTCTGTTTAGTATGAAAAAGCATTTCAAGAATTTCTTGCAAACGACATACACAGAAGAAAACAAGCCTCTATGATTTATGGTGTTAGCATAAACAATAAACGTGGTATTGGTTTTGAAGAACCAAAGGAAACTCCTAAGCATAACCTACCTAATATTGTTTGCTTATATTGCTTAAAGAAATGTAAATTAAGGCTAACCTACCAGACTAGTAATGGTTCCCTTTCTTCTATTTAAAATGTTTTACTTGTGAAATGACTAATGCATGACCTACATTGCATAAGTCAATTAAGTGATAGTGGTTATGATGTTGTCTTTAATCAAAATTCGTGTAAGGCATTAAGTTAAACTGATGGATCCATATTATTTACTTGTCAAAAAGAAAATATTTACAGCATAAACTTGACAGTGCCTTATGCTTGTGAACGAAGATTAATTGATTTGTCATAAAAGATTAGGACATGTCAATTTGAAGTTAATCTCAAAATTGAAAAGGCTAGACTTAGTCAAAGGCTTGTGAAATCTCAAACACAAGGATGTGTCACATAAAGTCTTCACAACCTTCTACAAAAAAGTGCAAAATGATAAAAGTTTTTGTATTGCAACGATTTGTAGTGATCATAGGGGTGAATTTGAAAATAAGCTTTTTGAAAACTTCTATAAAGAGAATAAAAATTTACATAACTTTTCCTCTCCTATAATACCTCAACAAAACGGTGTTGTAGAAATAAAAAATAGATCTCTTCATGAAATTATGCGCACCATAATTTACGAAATGAATGTTGTCAAACATTTTTTGACAAAAGTAGTGAATATTACATGTTATATTCATAATAGAATCTTTACTCGACCTATTCTTAAGCCTCCTTATGAAATGTGGAAAACAATAAAATCCAACTTTTCATACTTTCATCAATTTGGTTGAATAAAAACCATCATTTTATAAACAAAGTTTCAAAAATACTTCTCATTTAATTACTTCTCCCTATTTGTCATATCCAAAAGTAGAGGGAACACCAAAAGATTGAGTAATTAAAACTTTTAAAAAGACAAGATAGAGAAGAGTTATCAAAAGAGGACGAAGTATAAGGCTTGGGCAACTTAAGAAAGATTGGAGATGGATTTGGAGCTGGTGGATTGAGACCAAACATAGGACAGATCTCTTTTATTTCAAGGATGAAGTATTTGAAGATAAAGTCAAAAATCAAAGGTGTTGAGATTAAACTGACACGTGATATTATGGGATTATTATTTTATATTCCTACTGAAGGCTCTACCACTTTTGGTAAACAATGGTATGGTGCCCTAAACTTGCAAAAAGTTAGGTATTGGAAAAACTGTTTATATAAAAAGTTAGGTATTGGTAAACAATGGTATGGTGATCAGAGCTCAATCAGTCACTAAACCAATAATGTTGTTGGTTTCTGTAAAATGCAGATTGTTTAGATTGTAAAATAAAATGGAGAATGATCATATTGAAATACAAAGAACGTTCTCCGTTTTTTGTCAAACAGAATTTAGCCTTGCAATGCTAAAATAAACACACATAATTGTTAATACAATTTTCTGCACTTATGCACTGCCAGTTTCTGCATAGTTGCCTTACACTGCAGGTTGCATTATGTTGTCTTATATACTAGTTGTTTACAATTTAGGAGTAACAAACAAAGGTAGTTACAAAAAACTAACTGAAAACTAATTACTCAAAACAGATTTTATCTCCAAATTCTTCTAATTGAGTACCACATATTACAAATCTCCACCTTGGTACCAAGTGAGAAACTTTAGCTTGTGATTCTTCAAATCAAATCCTCTTGGTCCTTGATCTCAGTTTCTTGAATTGATATAAGCAAATTCAAACAATGCTTGCATTTGCTAAGTGTGACATGTTTTGTAAACATGTCAGTTGGATTGTCACTTGTGTGCACCTTTGCTACATTTATCTCAACCCTTTCAATGACATCCTTGATGAAATGAAGCATGATGTATATATGCTTGGTTCTTTCATGATACATTTGATTTTTACTCAAATGAATGACACTTTGGTTGTCACAACTTATGCAAACAGACTCTTGGTTAACACCAAGTTCCTGCTTTTGTTGTTGATAATGTCACTATGTGTTGAAGATTAGCTTTTCAAATGATTGTGTTGTTAAACACTGTGAACACACATCCCTTAAGAGATTTTCTTCTATCTAAATCTCCAACAAAATCAGAGTCTACAAATCCTTGAACTAGTTTTGATGATTTTGGACTTTTGTTGTATTCCAAACACATGCTTTGAGTTCCTTTTAGGTACCTTAGAATCCATTTGACAGCTTGTTAATCGCTCATCCTTAGAATCCATTTGGATTTCCCATAAACCTGTTTGTGACACTTACATCATGAGAAATGTTTGGCCTTAAGCAGACCATTGCATACATGATGCTCCCTATGACATTTGCCTATGGTATAGTCTTTTGTTTCCATGTTTGTGTTTGGTGACATGGCTTACGAAAGTTTGAAGTGAGCTGCTAGTGGAGAGTTGACTGCCTTTGATTCACTCAAACTAAATCAATTTAGGACCTTTCGAATGTAGCTCTCTTAGGAAATTATCAGTTTTCATTGCTATCTAATTCAAACGATTTCCATTCCTAGGTCTTGGATGACCCCAAGTCCTTCATCTCGAATTCTTTCTTTAGATGACTCTTTAAATTTCCTATTTATTTAATACTTTTAGATGCTATTAAGATGTCATCCACATATAGCAACAAGTAAATGTATGGTTCTAATGTTACTTGTTTATAATACACACAACTATCAAAATTAATTCTTGCATAACTTTGACTGAGCATGAATGAATCAAACCTCAAATACCATTGTCTTGATGATTGCTTTATCCCATATAATGATCTCTTTAGAAAGCAAACCTAATCCTCCTTTCCTTGAGTCCTAAAGCCATCTGGTTGTTGCATTAAGATTGTTTCATTCATATCACCTTGGAGAAATGTTGTTTTGACATCCATCTGCTCTAATTTCATGTCAAAGTGTGCTACCATGTCTAGAATTATCCCTTATAGATGCATGCTTGACTACAGGAGAAAAAATTTCATTGTAGTCTACACCTTCCCTTTGAGTGAATCCCTTTGCTACTAGCCTTGCTTTGAGCCTGAGTGGTTTAACTCCTGGAATTCCCTCATTCTTCTTGAAGATCCACTTGTTGCCTACGATTCTAGAGTTGGTAGGCTTAGGTATGAGTTCCCAAGTGTTGTTCTTCTCCAGTGATTTCAGCTCCTCAATCATAGCTAAAATCCATTTGTCTTTGTCTTGAGACCTAACAACTTCATTGTAGTTCCTAAGATCTTGTATGATCTCTTCAGCAGCATGTAGTGCATAGCTGATCATGTATGCATAACCATATCTTTGAGTGAGTTTTGATGTCCTTCTTTCTCTATCCCTGATGAGGTTATAATCATCTAATTCATGTTCTGGAAACATAATATGTTATGTTGAGTTTGCATCAATCTTGTATTGTTGAGCCTGATGTTGTTATGAAATTAAAAACGTTCTTGATTTCTGTTGATCTTTCTCCCTTTCTATGGCTTGCTCCACCTCAAGATCAAACCTCTCAACTTCGGTTTGATGTGACCTTTCATTTGCTGCCTTAGTTAAGGACTTATATAGGCCAGCCTCATGAAGTTAACATATCTACCAATGATACATTTTCTACTTTCAAGACACCATATCATATAACCTTTTACACCACTTGGATATCCAACAAAGTACCCTTTCATGGCTCGAAGGCTAGCTTCCCTTCATTTACACGATAGTGTGCAACACATCCAAATACTTTTAGGTGACTGTAATTTTCAGCATGTCCAACCCACATTTCTTGAGGAATTTTGAGTTCAATTGTAGTTGAAGGACTCGAACTTATCAAATAACAAGTTGTATGGACAGCTTATCCTTCATAGGCTATAGATGCATTTCCATAATTATCATCACTATATGATCATTTCTTTCATTTCCAATATGGGCATTCTTTTTTTAAATGCCCCATTTTTCTTGCATATGAAACATTTCATTTTAGACTTGTCATTTTCTTTATTTTTGAACTTATTCTTCTTTCTTGTCTTGGCCTTGACAAATAATCCCTCACCACTGGTTTCTTCTTTCCCATATGACTTTCTCTTCAATTCTTTGGAGATTAGTGCAACTTGTACTTCTTTTAATGACAAAGAATCTCTACCATAAAGAAGTGTATCAGACATATTTTCAAGAGAGCTTGGTAATGAATTTATCAACAATAGAGTCTTATCCTCATCATCCAATTTTACATCAATATTTTAAAGATCTAATACAATCTTATTAAACTCATCCATATGATCTTCAATTGACCTCCCATGTTGCATCTTGAAAGTATATATCTTTTGTTTTAAGTATAATCAATTTGCTAATGATTTTGTCATGTATAAAGATTTTAATTTGAGCTAAATACCTGCTGCAGAGGTCTCCTTTTACACTTCCCTCAGAACCTTGTCTCCAAAACTTAAGATTAGAGCACTATGAGCCTTGTTCGTGATATCTTTCTTCTCCTTTTCTGGTAGTGTGGATGCCATGTCTTTTTATCCTCCCGGTGCTTCCGCCAAACCTTGACGAACCAGCAACGCTTTCATCTTGAGACATCATAACCCAAAATCATTCTTCCCATCGAATTTTTCAAGTATATACTTTGTCGATGCCATCTTTTCTTTGAATTGAATACACTCGTGCTCTTGATACCAATTGTTGTTAAGATGGAGATCAATCAATCACTAAACCAAGAATGTTATTGGTTGCTGTAAAACCCAAATTGTTTAGATTGTAAAATAAAACGGAGAATGCCCAGATTGCAAAACGGGGAACATTATCCGTTTTATGTCAAATAGAATTTAGCCTTGCAATGCTAACATGAACGCACACATTTATTAATCCAGTTTAGAGATAAACTCCTACGTTTGGGGAGTTGGATCCGGTTTTGAATTATCACTAATAAGAGATGAAAAAGGATTACAATTTTCTGCACTTATGCACTCCCCAGTTTCTGCATAATTGTCTTAAACTGCAGCTTACATTCTGCTGTCTTATATACTAGTTGTTTACAATTTAGGAGTAACAAACAAAAGTAGTTACAACTAACTAACTGAAAACTAACTACTCAACAAATTTTATCTCCCAAGTCTTCTAATTGAGTACCACATATCACAGTTGATTTGAAACCATTCCCAATTTCAACAGTCAATATTGCATACTACCACACTGTGGTAGTCATGAATTTGTTTATGATAATGATGCAATTATTATTTATCATCTGCTTCATGATATGAAACTCAATATTTCATATGTTATTATTCAAAACATGATTACTTCCACCATGAAAGACTACAAGAAGCTCATTGTCCCTCATAGAATGATGCTCACTAAAATCTTTAGGCACTTCAAAGTACCTTTGGATAATGAAGAATTTGTTTTTAAGAAGAATTTGTTTTTAAGATTTTCAAGTTCACCCCCAAAAACATTGCTCATATGAAAAAAAGAACCAATCTCATTTCACAAACCACTTTCTTCTCCTCCAAATGATACTCCTCAACTTATTTATAGAGTATAAAAAAGAAAAAGGTTTGAAGAAATGTTGTGCTGAACAAAAATGCTTAAAAATTCACTATTGAGTTAATTCCAAAATGTTCTTCACTACAACATAAAATTATTAACACTCCGTGTTGTGGATTTTGCTTTGAACTTAAAGGCAGATTAAGAACATCAAATTGAACTTGCACCATTTTCCTTTGGCACACTGACACCAAGTTTCTTGATGACCTTTTCACCAAAACAATTCTCCTAAGGATGTGTTAGAGATAATTTATCTAATGTCTCCCATCATTATCTCTCCCCAAGTAGCTTGAACTCTTTATTTGACTTGAAAAATTACTCCACTGCAAGTCATGTTTTTCATTCATTCATTCCCCATTTTCTACAAAATCAAACTCAATGTGTTTTTCATGTTTTTCATAATCATTTTGCCCTTCAACCACACCGCCTTCTTTTGTTCTAAAATGTTCTAAAAAGGATAAATGAAAAAGCTATGCATCCCCAGCTTCATATCCTCGTCCATTTCATCTACTTCATCCTACTCTGATGATTCTTATCCATCATTGTCTTTTTAAAAGTCTTTGTTATTGAATATTTTGTGCGCTCCCTCTACTTTTTGATATGACAAAAGGGGAGAAGTAATTAGATTAAAAAGTATTTTTCAAACACTATTTAAGTGCTTATCTTATATCTTTAAATTTTTTTTCCTATTATGAACCACATGTATGCATTGTTGAATGATTATGGTTGTAACACCTTTTAGATTACTGATTGAAAGATTAACACCTTTTAGACTAATATTTTGAAGATAATCAAACATTTAATTAAATTTTTTAATTATGATTCTAATGGTATTAATTATTAACTTGTGTTATTTAGACTGAAAATCAAAACAAGTTAACTCATAATATGTTGAAGTATGCATATTCATGCAAGATCACGTGATCATTTTCAACTAATCAAGATTGACTTTATCATCAATTATGAACTCATCTCATGTACACAACAAAACAAGACACACTTTTATGAAAACATAAATGATTTGGAAGATTCCTCAAAGGAATGTAAAACAAAATTGATGACATAATGATTGCAAAACATTGTGGTTGTGTTATTAAAAGACATGAGACAAAATGTACCAGTTTGGAAAAACTAAATGCATGTCCTAGAATGATAATTCACGTATGGGCCACCTAAAATAAAATGAGCCGTTGTAAAGACAAATATTGAAGGTTCATTCAAAAACACTTGTAGATTGATCTGCCTGATCAATATCCAGATTAATGACATAGAAGCAAGTACAAAAACACTCAAGTACACTAAGAAAAACATTAGTGACGTGACAGTAGTGCATGTTTCTAACTCATCACTGTTCCAACAGACATATTCATGTTTCGTGACCAATTTTCCTTCAAGATTCAAAGAAGAATGTTCTTGTTCAAACAAGAACTTTCTGGACAGAAGTGCAAATAAAAATGATTGTTTCAAAGAAAGCAATTAACAACTGGCATGGTGGGGGTTTCCAATACGAGCAATGCAGGTTACAATTCACACATTTTACTATGTTTGTCCTTTTATTTTCCCTTTGATGACAAAATAAAGGATTCAGATTCCATATAGTAATTGCATCATGTAGTACTATGTTTCGACCGTTCAATCTTAATCAATAATTGAGATTGATAAGAATATAAAATTGACTATGTAATCTAAACTGTTCTATCTCAAAACGACAGCCTAGATTGTTCACTATGTGAAACTGTGTGATTCAGCAACTGCAACAAATCTGAGTCCTAAAATAAGACATGCTAAAAGATATTGATACAATTATCTGTGATATGTGAGAAATACCTTAATAACAGGAAGGCCAAACTATTGTTTTCATCTCTTGATTCTTAAAAGAAAATGTCCTTTGATTTATCATGGAGGGTTTTCACAAAATTGGTAAGGAAGGTTGTGATTAGTTTAGTATATGTTGGGTATTCAATTATGAGTCTTTAGCCCCACATTGACCAGGAATGGTGGCTGTATTGGATATATAAGGAGAATGACTCATACACCTAATGCCTTAAGGTTTTGGGTTGATATGTGGTGTATAAGTCTCTTATGTATCCTTGTTTAGCCCATTCCGAATGTTGTGCTCCTCCGGACTCCCCAACAAGTGGTATTAGAGCCTGGTTCGACTTGACGGGGGAGCAAAAGTTAAGGACTTTGATCAAGTGGATCAAGTCTTGTGGTGGACCATAATTAAGGACTCGGATCAAGTGGATCAAGTCTAGTGGTAGACCTAAAAAAAGGACTCGAATCAAGTCTAGTGGTCAAGTGGTCAATACTTGGATCAAGTGGATCAAGTCTAGTGGTGGGAACTCATAATTGAGGGGGAGATTGTTGGGTGTTCAATTATGAGTCTTTAGTCCCACATTGACCAGGAATGGAGACTGTAATGGATATATAAGGAGAATGACTCATACACCTAATGCCTTAAGGTTTTGGGTTGATATATGGTGTCTAAGTCTCTTATTAATTCTTGTTTAGCCCATTTCGAATGTTGTGCTCCTCCTGACTCCCCAACAGTATAGTTGCATGAAGATAAGTGATTTTTTTAAAACTATTTTTACTTTGAAATCTACTCAGTATGCTTGTGCATTCTTTCATATTTTAGCAAACAATTGTTCTTGCTAAATCTAGCATGATTGATTCTTAAATCTCATTTTCACCTTTTCCTAATATTGTTAGTTGAACTATCATTCATATTTTACAATTATGAGTTTATAATTGACTCTTAATTCTTATAAAAGAAAATTCCCTTTAGTAATAGAAGTTTTTTTCATTAAAAAGTAGCAAGAAAGATTGAGACACGACCGTTGATTAAAGATCGAACAGTTCATATTACAAGGTTAGTAAATAAATGTCAAATGTGCGAGACAAATGCAGCATGAAAATCAAATCTGAAATACTGATACTAGTTTAGTATTGTGGAGTGAAGAGTATTTGTCATTTGTGAAGTATTATTACTTTTTCACAAGATCCACCATAATAGTCGCAATTATAAGTATGATGGTTTTAAATTGTAGTCGTAATATTGTGGATTTTGAAGTCTTTGCATCGGCATTTTAACTACAATTTTGACTGCATCGACCGTATTTTCCTACATTTCATCATTATATAAAGGTTTGCAATGTATTTGCAACCAAAATAGCAATTTAAAACCGTGATATGTATATTCTTTCACATTTTATCCTACTTGCCAAATACTAGTATCATTGATTCTAAAATGGCACTTGAATTTTATGATTAACAGATTGCCATGACTGAATTTGTAGGGTACACTGAGTGCCATTAAGGGAGGTGATATTCCTCTTCTAGAAAGCATGCCATATTTTGAGGAAATTAAGGATATTGTTGGTTTCAATAATTACTATACTACAAGTATTTATCATCAACTTTAAACCTTTAAGAGAGATAGAGAGAACAAAATTGCGTAAATAACAACCTTTTTTTTAAGAGGCATATTGGTTGTGTCACTTGCATTAGTTTTCTCTTTTCATAATTGTATTTTATGTAATATTGACATGCTTTTATCGCCTTAATTTTGTGTCTTTGGTTCGACATAAATTAGACAAAAATACATGTATGGTCTTTTAAGTTTAGCTCAATTTTTACTTAGTTTAGTTCATTTTTTACTTAGTCTCTTAAGTTTATTTTCGTCCTATATAATCTTTTATGTTACATTATGTTTGTACCGTTAGTTCAATTGAAAGCTTTTGATCATTTGAAACTCTTTCAAATGCTGCAATAATATGTTTATCATACTAATCATTCATAAAACAATCATCAAATCTTATAAATGGTCTATACTTATTGAGTATTTCTAAAACAATTTAAATACATATATAGTCTTACAAACAAAGTAATAAAAGTCTATTTACATAATCAATATATTTAACTTCATTCGCATGCAAAGTAGCTTGGACAGTCAACTTGCTGCGATGTTTCGATTAGATCTTAACATTTTATGATAGTAATTCAAGAAATTTTAAAACTTAAAGGAGTGCATGCATAATTTAATATATCCTAAAGGCTAATGGTGCCAACCAATGTAGCTTATAGGATCGAATCTTGAAAAAGTAAACACCTAAGTGAAAGTTGTGTTAAACTTAAAAGACTAAAGGTGTATTTTTACCAATAAATAAAATTCATCTAATAAATCATGCTAAGTACATGTTTAGTTTCATAATGAGATTTTGAAAAATTTACGATGAGCCACTGTGATTTTGCAAAAACTCTGATGAAGTTACTAAGTTCTCATTTTATGTTTTCTTTTATTATTCACTTCACTAAATAATTTAGTTTTTGTAGTTTGCAATTGTTATGTTGTCATTAAGTTAAGTTTGTTACTCATTTTTAGACTTGTTATTTTTTTAGTTAGCAGTGCAAACAAATACTTTGTATATAAATATCACATTGTTATTTTATTAAAATGTATTATTCAGTTTATATCATTATAATATGGTATCACATGAAAATATCTTTTTTAAGTAACTGAAATATCACTAGAAGGGGGTTGAATAGAGATATTATAGTTTTAAAATTTTCTAGTGAGCTGTTTAAAGCAGTATCCTCTATAAGAGGATGAAATGCAAGTTATATGAGGATGAATGTATGAAATAGGAAAACTAAAGCATATAAAAAGGACACGCGCAAATTTATATTGGTTCACCCAAAATAGATTATGTCTAGCTTTTCACAAACTTGTGAGTTTCACTATAGTTCAAAATGACTTGTCCTCTAAAGGGATCCTTTTTCTCTGTGTTTGTTTTCCAGCCTCACCAGACTTACACTATCTTTCTTCTTGATTTACACATATTACCAAGTTTATATGAACTTGGAATATACAGATTTAGTGAATAGTGATCAGAGTATGATTCTTTCTCTTTACAAAACTTTCTAAGAGGATATTCTCAAAGATGTAGTTAAAGATTGTAGATAGTGCAAAGAGAGGACGAGAATGTTTTTAGCTTGGAGTGTTTCTCTTTTGTATGAGTAGTTGTTATGTAGAATGATAAAGAGTTTTCTTCCTTATATAGAGGTGATGAAGCTTCATCCATGAGTAAAAGTATTAAGTGATTGTTGGAGATTTGATTAAATGTCCATGGTAATTAATTTGATTTACAAAAGTATCATTCAGTTGTCCTTGTAATACATAAGCTTAGGAGGATAAGTTTGAAGTAGCAATGTCAATTTACAAGGAATGAGGTTTGAATTATAAATTCACCTATTTAAAATCTTAAGAAAATAACTCAAGAATGATCTTGGTTATGAAAACAGAAAACGGAGAACGTTTTTGGTTAGTTAAAATCATAGTTTTAGTTTATCTATTTAACTTGATAATCAAAATGACTGAAAGTAAATCGAGATATGGAAGAGATATCATACAAAGACATATCATGGTTCACCCAACTAGGGCTACGTCCAGTCTTCATAATTGTGAGATTTTCCACCAAGTGTTCAAACGGAGAACGCTCTTAATTCTACTTAGTTTTTGTAAAGATCAACCTTGATCTGTAACAACAATTCCTTCCCACCCAGAAATGATTCAATCAAGTCACCTATCAATCTTGAGAGAATTTTACAATTCACCTTTTAACCATAAAAGAATTTTTACAACAATACTCAAACTATAAACAACCCTTATAGTTTTGAGTTTTCACAATAATGATTTAGAGAGATTGGTAGAATCTAATTATGTTCAACTCGTGTTTTTGAATAGATTCTTGATAAAATAACTCAGTAATATGATCTGAATATATGAAGATAAATTTAGAATTGATTCTTTCGCAAATGAGAAGCTTTCAAGTATGTAAGTGTATGTGATTGATGGATTTTCTTAGCACTTGAAGGTATGTGTTTTCCTTGAGATTGGGGTTCCTTTTATAGGCTTCAAGGAGGTTAATGACAGCTATTTCAACCGTTGAAAAGGTGTTTGATATCATGTGTCAGACTTGACTAAAAAACAAACTTTTGGAACTTTGAATGTTACTAATTTGATCATTATGCGTTTCTGCTTCTGTGTTAACAATGTTTGATCTATAACTTCTCATTCTTGACTATGATGATCCTTTTTTTTTTATTCGTGCAAAACAGGATGGAGAATGATAAAATAAGGCTGGAGAATGATGTAACAAAGCGGGAGAATGATGGTTAGTACGCTGGAGAATGTTTATCAATTTGGAGACTGATGTTACATTTTTGGAGAATGATCATTTGTCACTTTTAATTTGAGTTGTGCGCTTTAATCTTTTATCCTTTTGAGTGATTCTTTTGCTCATATGAGAGTTGTATATTCCTAGTATATGAACTGGAAATCCATTCGCGATTTGCAGGAGCTTTCCTTGCATTAAAAACTGATTTGATCTTGCTTGTTGAAAATGACAGAAAACGTGGCGTTTTCCAGATTATGGCAAGAACGTTCTTGGTTTAGTTTAGTTCATTTTTATCTCTTTCTTTAAAATGATTTCTCTTGCATTTGCTTTGTACCTATATTGAATTATTTCATTCAAAAGCAACGTTAAATTAACACATAATTTAGAATCATAATTAGAGTCTTTAATTAACTTTTATTTGTTTACATCAAAACATTAATTTGGGATTTTGCCTCAACAGAGTTTGCAGCCCGTCCTCAGATAGGAGGTTTGATCTTTCCATAAGTTAGGACATGACTTGTACTTTTTGACTTTTTTCCTTTTCCAAGAGTTGTAATGTCTTTATTTTCTTGTCAAGGGCAACACTTTTTTGTATTATGATACTCTTGGATATTTCCTATGTATTAGGATGAATGGAAATAAAAGTTCATCATTTTATTGTTTATCCTCTGGCGTGGATCATCTTCTCATAAATTGTTTATCCTTTTACTTTAGTATTGTTTGTCTTCAGATACAGCTCCATCTTCTTTTTATTTTCCATGGATTCATCTTTTATGTGGTATTGTATATCCTCTATCTTAGAGGTTAAAGTTTCATCCTCTATTTGTTTATCCTCTAGCTTAGAGGATATGTCAAATTGTGTCAAATATACTTCTTTTGATCAAGGTGATGAGGAACCTGTTTTTTAACTTAGATATACTCAAGAGCACAAATTAGATAATAAGCATAAACACAATTTTTGAAATGATTTTGTTATCATTGAAACAATTGAGAGAGATTTTGTCTCAACATTTTTTCCTTCACCATTCCTTCTTCTTCACAACATAATTTTTTCTCTTCTTCACAACATAACTAACCCCAATTCCTTTCTTCTTCTTCATCAATGGTGGACATCATTGATCCTCCGCCTCCACCACCACCACCACCACCACCTACTCTTCATCTAAATTGTGATCCCACCAACCCTTATTATATACATCCAAACGAAAACTCCTCTCTTGTTCTCGTCACTCCAATTTTGGACAGTTCAAATCATCATGAGTGGGCTCACACTATGTACATATCATTGGAGATAAAAAATAAATTTGGTTTTATAGATAGGTCGATCAAAAAACCAGATTCTAAAAATCCCAATTTTTTCGCATAGAAACACTTCATACCTTGATCATATTGTGGTTCTATCATTCAATTTCCCTAAAAATCATTTCTAGTTCTCCCAAGGTGATTTGGTTCTTATTTCTCAAATAACTTCTAACCTATCTTCCCTTAAACAAGGAGATTCCTATATAACAACATATTTCACAACCTTAAAGAAACTCTCATATCAAATTTACAACTTCCATCTCATCCCTTCATGCAAATCTTCTTCCGATGGTTGTTGTAATACCTCTTCTACTGTAACAGAATAACATGAGCATGTTTTGATTCTTTATTTTCTTTAAGGACTCAATGAAACATACATCGTTATTCGTTCACAAATTCTTTTTCTTGATCATCTTCCTACCCTCACAAAGGTTTACTCTATGATCATTCAACAAGAACAATAACTTCACATTGGTCTTTTTCCCGAACCAACTATTATGGTTGTCAAATTCTTCTATTAAACCATATCAGAACAAATCAAAACCCAATGGTAAAAAAACTCCTCAAATTATAGGTTATGCACACATTCTAAGAAAACCAACCACACAATTGATAAATGTTATTTTCTTCATGGTTTCCCTTTTATATACCAAACCAAGAAAGCTACTCATGATGTTGAAATCAATCCTCAAAATGCATCCCCCAATTTTCCTGCTCTTACAAAAGAACAAATTCAAACTCTTTTGGCTCTCCTTCCCCAAGTTCCTCTGCCAATTCATCTCAAGTCTCAACTCTCACAAACAACCATAACATTCATTGTTATTCCTTGAATACATTGTATATAAATAGCACATTGTTACTTTCATTATAATGTATTTTTCAGTTTATATCATTATAATAAACTTTATTCTAATTTTTACAAAATCACGTTGGTTCAATTTTATCAATCCTATCGTGAAATCAAATATACATTTATTCTTACGAAATTAGCACCTACTTTTTTTTTCATCTCTAATGGAAAATCAAAGGTAATAAATTTTTATTCAGTTTGTTGCAAGCTATGTGTTGTTTTTCTTAATAAAAGTCATTAGATGGGAATGACGATCTAAAGAAAGAGAAATGTCTTGAATAATGGAAAGACAAGAGCTAACAATATACAAAATGTGTCTGGTATAATAAATAACATTGTCAAGTATTATTGTTTTTTCTTTTACTTTCTCAAATTCAATATGATCCGTTCAAATTTTAATGGTGTGTCAAGTTAGTGTCTCACATATATAGGGAGAGAGAGAAAGAGTTTTCATTTTCAACCAATCCATAAAATTAGGGGAAACCACTCGTTTATATTTTCTTCCTCAAATTTAACAAGCAACACTTATGCGTAACCATAAAGTAACTTCGTTGGAATTTGTTTGTAGATATGTTTCTTCCTAATACAAATATGATATGTTTCTTTGTAATACAAATTTTATATGTTTAAATATATAAAATTAAAGTTAAATAGCACTTGTGGTCCCTTAACTTAATTTTCGTTAACGTTTTAATAATTTATCTTTCTTTTTATTTTAATTTTAAGTGATAATTTAATCTTCTATGTTTTAAAATGTCAACAATGTTATATTTTTTGTGTGTGTAAAAGTTCAAAAAAATTCATCAAAAATTTTAAACAAAACTCATAAAATTAATTATCATTCTCAAAATAATGCAATTTCATCAAATTCATAACTTAAATCTTTAAATAAACTC
>JBBPBR010000006.1:1496020-1514885 GCA_037974775.1 Cicer pinnatifidum | reverse complement strand
GCAAACTTACATCATCAAGAATAATAATATAGAATGGTAAAATATCTAAAAATATGACAAATCTTACATATTTAATAAAATTAAAATTTAAATGCAGTTTTATTTCATTTCTTTTAATAAATCTGTAATTTTAACTCCTCTATTTTTTTAACGAAATTTTGGTCCTCATTTTCTCAAATCTCATGCATTTAGTCATATCCTGAATTTAACTTACAGTTTATATGATGTGACAATTAAATAAAATAAATTTGAAGCCATGAAATATTTATAATTATACTTTAATATTTTCAATAAATTTAAAATTGTTATTTTAGTTTTTATGAAATCAAACAGATTAAAATTAAAAACAAAATTTGAAATTTAAAAGTATTGAAATTAAAAATTAGAAACTTAAACGATCCTAACCCAGAAAATAAACTCTCTACTAAGAAGACTCTTCTTCCTTCTTGTACTCATGCCACCACTCCCCTTCATAGGCCATTTCCAGCAACCATATTTTCTCGTTCAAGAGAAAGAAAGGAAAAATGGTCTCTAATTGATTTTATTTACTAACTAAATTGAAATGGTTTTTGAGTTGAAAAGTGAAAAATTATATATAGTTTTTTTATTTTTTATTTTCGAAACTTTTAATTTTAAGTTTTAGATTTTAACTTTTCTTTATTTTAATTTGTTTTATTTTATAAAGACTAAAATATCTATTTTAGATTTATTATTTTAGTAAAAAATATTTATACATATGACATGAATTTGACATCATCTTATTTAATTGCTACATCACAAAAGCTAAATTAAGATTGAATTAAAAATCCGTTTAATGGACAAACACAATATGAATAAGTTGTCATATCATGTATGAATTTAATAAACTAACATAATATAATTAGTTAATCTAAAATTCTATTATATCATATTTCTCTAGTTGAAATTTCTATTATAAATATGAGTCGATTAGAAATCAGTTAAATAAAATAAGAACAATAATTTTTTCAATTACGTTTATAAAATATAATTTAATTTATAAAAATGAAATATAATAAATATAAAAATAATTTATAAAATATTAAAATATAAATCTAATCAAATATAAATATAAAATAATTAATAAAATTTGATATTAAACTTAAAAATAAAATATTAATAATTAATTTAAAAAATATTTATAATTTTATCACAAAAATAATTTTTCTTTTATATAATTTAATAAATCATAAGGAAAGAAAATATAAAACAGCTAAAGAAAATAAGGAAAGACATATTATATTTAGAATTTAACTTTTGACATAAATGCATTTTTAGTTCATATTTATTTTCCGCAGTTTTAGTTTTCAACAAATGAGGTGCGGCACTATCATTTACACACTTGGCAACCATGTAAACATTTAATTTATTATTAATATAAATTAATAATATTTGGAGTAGTTTTTTTGCAAGAAATTAATACAGAAATTAAATTGAAAAGAGGGAGAATTTAGACGAATAATAATAATGTAAGTACCTAAGACGGGGATTTAGGAATAGATTAGTTAGATACGAATAGATTACATTACATCACTTTTTAAACAGTGTGAGAGCGTAACTGTAATCTGAAGCTAACAACAGAATGAAGTTTTCCGGTTCAGCAGTTGGCGGCGGCGGCGGCGGCGGTTGTGTTCATCATTTCAACGCTCGTGTATCCTCCTCCTCCTCCGCTTTTCCCTTCAATTTTCAACCTCATTCGATTTCTCTATTCCAAACAAAAACTCAGAAATCAGTACGCACAATCACAGTATCATGTTCTTCAGGAATTCGAGAAACAAACAAATCGAAACTACTTCGTGAAATACTCGATTCTCCAGGTGTTCATCAAGGTCCTGCATGTTTCGACGCTCTTAGTGCAAATCTGGTTGAATCAGCTGGTTTTCCGTTGTGTTTCACGAGCGGTTTCTCAATCTCTGCTTCTCGATTGGGATTGCCTGATACAGGTTTTTTGTCTTATGGTGAAATGATTGATCAAGGTCGTCTTATTACTCAATCTGTTTCAATTCCAGTTATTGGTGATGCTGATAATGGTTATGGTAATGCTATGAATGTTAAGAGAACTGTTAAGGGTTATATCAATGCTGGTTTTGCTGGAATCATTCTCGAAGATCAGGTTAGATTAGATTAGGTTAGATTTTTTTTTTTTTTTTGAGTAAACCATCAAATTCACTGAGTGAGTTTGTAAGACGCTATGAAGTAGGAAATATTTGTAGCTGACTTTGTCAAACGATACTCACGTCGTTTTACTTAGGAACCAAATTGATATTAAGTGATTGAATATAGGGACCTAGTTGATAGTAGGTGACTAAAATATAAGAACCAACTCGACAATCATGTATCTGAAATTTGATAAAAGGAAGGATGTGAGTAACATTTCATTGAGGACGTATTTGAAATATTTGTAATCTTATCTATATGATAGTGTCTTGCAAAATTAGGGACAAATTTGATGATTTACTCTTTTTTTACCCACATTAATTGAGGTCATTGAAATTGTTGGAGAGTATCAATTTAGCTCCACATAAATGATCCCTGAAATTGTCAAATGTTAATGAGGTTCGTCTCTGAATTAGATTTGTAGGAATTATAAGAGTAAATAGATATTTTAGTCACAAAAATTGAAAGGGTTGGGTGAACTTAGTTCATCGAAGTTGCGAAATAGCAATTTAGTCCCTTAAATTGAAAAGTATCAATCAATTTATTATTTTTTCAAATTTTTTAGTTCTAAATTTTAAAGGTTCTATGCTTGTTTTGATGCAGGAAAAAGACTACTTAAATTAATATGCATGTCTTTTATTGGTTTTGATGGATGTTTACTGCATAAACATTATAATGGAGGAGGACATAATTGATTGATACTCTTTAAGTGACTAATTTGCTGTTAAATTTAAGGGGTCAAACTGACTGACTCGTATAAGTTCAAGGACTAATTTGCTATTTACTTGGATTATAAAGGTATTAAGTTGATAATGTTGGAGATGAATTTGAAACTAAGTGAATAAAGTTATGGATATATTGGATAATAGATTCAGACAAAGGGTGGAACATAATTAAAATTTTGCAATTCCATGGATCATTTTAGAATATTTGATAACGTGAGGGACTAGGTTGATATGGTCCTACAATTTCAGGGACTAATTTGAGTATTTATTCCTCATTCATTCATTCATTCATTCATTCAATCACAAGCTTATTATTTGATATTCCAACACCTTATCATAATTTGATATATGATTGTATCCAATTTTCTGTGAATTGCTTCAATTTGTTTTTTATTGCTAGGTATCTCCAAAAGCATGTGGTCACACACGTGGGAGGAAAGTGGTGTCGAGAGAAGAGGCAGTTATGCGGATCAAAGCTGCAGTTGATGCCAGAAATGAGAGTGGGTCTGATATTGTGATTGTGGCTCGAACCGATGCACGCCAAGCTCTGTCTCTTGATGAGGCGCTCTTCAGGTCAAGGGCATTTGCTGATGCTGGAGCTGATGTTGTTTTTATAGATGCACTCGCCTCCAAACAAGAGATGGAAGCTTTTTGTCAAATTTCTCCTCTTGTTCCAAAAATGGTGTGTTTCTATTACGTCCAAGTAATAATAAAAAACGAAAGGGAAATGATATGATATACTAATGTATATGTATGATTGTGTAGGCCAATATGCTTGAAGGAGGAGGCAAAACACCAATACTCACTCCTCTTGAACTTGAAGACATTGGTTATAAACTTGTTGCCTATCCCCTTTCCTTGATTGGGGTTTCTATAAGAGCAATGCAGGTGAGATGTCATTCTTTGTTTAACCTTGATAATCATTAATTAATAATATTATTATTATATGTGCTGGTGATGAGTTCATGATTGAGATGAAACATGCCAAGATGCACTTCTCTTTATACTAGTTGCTTGAGTATTATTTGTTTTGTTTTTACATGTCATGAGAGTTGAGACCCAATGCCAAGCATAGGCTAAATTAACAAAAACACTGCTTAGTTTGATAAGCCTATCTGCCACGATAATACATTAAGCAAAATAATATCCTAGAACTGGTTCAATTTTCAAATTTTATCGAAATTCCAGTGGAGATTCTTTTGTAATTATATTATCTGAAAATATTAAACACCTGCTACAAAATACACACACTCAACTGAACCGGTGAGCAGCATAGAAATAGGATATAACATCCAACCAGCTTCTCCCGGAATAAAATCTTTATTAACTTGACTAGAGTAGATGTGCCTAGGATGTTACTTCCGCTAATGACTAGATGATTCTAACATGGATTACCTGAAATTAAAAATCACAAAATCATACTTTGCTTATAACAAATCTATTTCAATGGTTAAAAATTTCTCAAATCACATACTTTTCAAATTCAACATTTCATACCTGAATGTTATTGAACATATTCAAAATAATTACTCTTATCCCAAATCCTTTGGCAGGCTAAATTAGTATTATAATATTGGACTCGTTTATTTTGAAAAAGCCACCTTTTCTGATTTTTCTTTTTGGCATTATTTAGATTTTCATCATTTTAAATAATATATCTTTGACTAATTGTGTAGGATTCACTCACTGCTATTAAAGGAGGTCGTGTTCCTCCTCCAGGAAGCATGCCGTCTTTTGAAGAAATTAAGGATATTTTAGGCTTCAACGCGTATTATGAAGAAGAGAAGCGTTACACTACCAGTACCGATCAGCTGCTTTCAAAGAGAGGTTGGAGAGACAAATCTTAGCAGAAAATTAAGTAAATAAGTATGCAATAGCAGTAGGCTTCTCATAGTCAAATGCACTCATCATATTATCTTTTTTTGTCAATTCATTATCTCTTATAAAAAATTGTTTCATAATGGTTGAATTTGGTGCTCTACTTCTTTCATATATGTGTGTTGGAATCAGTGGGGGGAAGCTTTTAAATTTTCTCCAGAAATGTCTGTTTATGTGAACTAACTATATCTCTAGGAAATGTTAACAATGAATATCAAAGACATTCATGAAAAGGCATTTACATAGTTATAGATAGTCATGATAACATTAGACAGCTATCTTTTGTTAAATGAACTTGTCTGTTTTGACTCTAAAGGAAAATCAAAGACTGTAGAAAAAGTCTCATGCTAATATTCACATTATAAATGTATATTGTACCTTCTATTGCATTCTTATAGGAATTACTAATTAGTTGTTTATCAGAGAGCAGTAGCCTATACAGTGTACAACAGAGAGAGCAAGTTGATACAGAGCAGACAAGTCAAACTGTCAAAGATGCCATTGTGGAAGTTATAACACCTGATGTGTACAATAAATATGGTGCAGATAGTTCAAGAGAACCTTTTTCTGGAATCTGGTCTCGAACTTTGAGAATAAAAATAACTGGCAGAGATGGACTCGAGAAACTTGATCTTAGGATTCCTGTAAGTGATCATACTCTCCTACTGAATAAACAAAGAAGAAAATTTATGGCTTTATTCATGTGAACTGGTCAAAACTAGTTTAGTGCAGCCTACTGATTTTCACCTATGATATTGTTGTTTTTTATTTTTGAGAAACTGTTTTGGAAAATAATTATCAGCCACAGAAGATATTATTGAGTTGAGTCGCGGACTAGGTCACTCTCTTTAAGACATTTCGCGGCACTGTCTAAAATTGTACAAAGTAGACGATCAACCACAATGTCCCCATGATAAAATAGTCCAAATACACTTTATCGGTTTTACTACTGCACCATAAAAAACCGTTCTAGAATTACACCTCTAAATATGACAGGTAAAGCCACTGGAACAATTTTTCGGTAAAGGGACAGAAAAATATGAGATGAAAGTGAAAGGTGAGAAGAGAGAAAACTTGGTAAAGTATAGAGTTTTGGTGTTGCAAAATAAAATTATTTTTTTCGGGTATTAAAAAATATTACACTACACAACCTGAGCCAGACGATGGCGGTACGTGTGGTGGTCGGTTTTAGTGTGTTCTCTCCTCTTCACAAAACTGGATACTCCTTGGGACACACCCCAACGGTCATACTTCTACTATATAAACACCACTAGTACTAGTATGATATTCCTCTTATGTTGAACTTTCATATTTTTTTAATTTCACACAACACTAACTCTAACTTTCAAGACTTAGTGCTTAAGTTCCAACATCATTTTCAACGGATATAAATGATTTTATTATTTTTATACAGTCAAGTTGCTGGGCCTAATTTTTATGTCTGCAATTCCAAATTTTGTGGGTTCCAATTACATGATTTTTTTTAATTTTTTCCCAATTTTTTTTCATTTGTCGAAAATCTGTATTGGCTTTATATTGTTTACTTTATTTGCTAGCCTCTTGCATGCAATTTGACATACATTGTTCTCACTGTTATCTGCTGCCGTAATTGAAACCTCTTGATGCCCTTTAGTTTGGATTAAACAAGTCTCGGGCAGAAGAACTATCACATATGTTGCTTTGAAGTTAATTAGATTGATATATTTGAAATCCTGATAGTAATGTGAGTAGTATAATTGGATGTCGCAAATATCCTGAATTAACCCCTTTTTATTTCTACCTTGTCGTTCCTTCCTCTTTTCCCTCCTTTTTTTATCATCTTTGAGTATGTAATATGTATGCTCAAGTTTGGTATACTATGAGCAAACTATCCTGTTGAATATTGCTCCATGGATGATTACTTGTTCCCTTTTCTCATAATACATATACTTTGCTATTTTCAGGCTGGATTTCTTGATGGAATCACAAACATAGTTCCTGGTACTGTTACTATTTAGAAATGCTTCTATAATGTATAAATAGATGTCTTTTTTAAAATAGTAAATGTGTAATTCAAGTCGAAGGACTTCTTTTCACAATTTCTTTGTTTATTATTTTACAACTCAATGCAGCTTTGGGTGGTGTAAACATCAAAGAACTATTGGATAATGCAGCTGAGGAAATTGGAGGAAAACTGTTAGATTTTAATGACAGAATGGGTGACAGGATTCAAGTATTTCTGGAGTGATTCTGCATTGCTTCAGTTTCTCAACTCCAATGGTAATTTTCTCTTGACTACTGCAATTTTATGTAAGATAAAAGAAATAATTCATTAGGATAAAAGGAGAAGATTACATAGAGATTGGAGGAGAAAATATTCTCCTAAATAAATTCAAACTAGAGATTGAAAATCAATTAGGCAAAGATACTTACCCTTAAAATATCTCTAGAGTGTGTTTGGACGAGGGAATGTAATTTTTTACGAGAATTCAAATCTTTGAAGCAAATTATCTTTTTTAGATAAATAAGTTTGGAGGATTTTCCAAATGAAAGGATTTCATTAGATATTTTATCAAAGTTAAATTTAGAGAATTTTAACAAAATCACAGGGCTTTCAGGATTTCGTCAAATTCACCATGACTCCAAACATGTAGTACCGTAACACCGTACTCACATTTAAAGAAGGGGAGTTTGGTGCTACCCATGATCAGTAATGATAACATGATGAAACTTCCTATCATGTAAAGAGTATCTGGATCAGTAAACTTTTTTTCTTATATTAGTTGATGATAATGTTGCAGGAAATTGATAGTTCATATTGATGATCAATGGAAGCTATAAAGATAAAAGCCTGATCATGGCACAACTGCATGGTCCTTTTGCCCGTGTCGTCAGGAACTAGTGTAGTTTGAAATAAAACTTGGATTTATTATCCAAATACTGAAAACAAAGACTGTTAACATTATCTTAAAATGAGAATTTTCAAACAAAACTTGATATAAGTGAGAATTTTGTCTATTTTTGGGAGAGTTTTCCAAAATACTTTGGAGGGTTGCATCATCTTAATGATTAAATATTATGTTTTCCAAAATACTTTGGAGGGTTGCCCGTGTCGTCATCGAATAAAAATGTGGTAAATTTGAATATATAAGAGTGGTAACTCATATATCTAATGCCTTAAAATTTTAGGTTGAAATACCTTAAAGTTTTATGATACTGGCATTATATTGTTGTTGCGCTCCCTCGGATCCAAACAAATGGTATTAGAGATAGGTTTGAAGTGAATAGTGGAGACAAAAGGAACCTAATGTTTAGTATATTCAGTATGCTTGCATCGTGATTATTATTTTCATCTTCTTATTCAACTCAAGACAGTTTTAACAATTTTCTTGTGGAGAGAAAACCCCTTTGCTAGGGTAGTTCTTGGGGCAAATATGGGCTGGACTTCTCATGACTAGAAGATTACTTTTTACGGTCTTTATTAATGGTTTTTCTGTCATTTATTGTACTACTCACTACTAGGACTCAAGGAAGGTCTTTACAATTAGCATTGGGATCTAAGAAATCCTTGGTGTAGGTTGACGGTTGAAGAACGAAAACTTCCATGAATGCTAAACCTTCCATTAACATGCAAAAAGTTGTCTAAATTTTTTCTAAGTGCATGTATTTTATATAATATTTTTTATAGATCAATCTGTTTTAGCAATTTCCTTCTTTCTATGTTTTTAAATACATGTCTGAATTAACAAATGCTGACATATATTTTAACTTAAAAAAACATATTTGAAGTGGTAAATCATAACCAACATTAGACACATGGTAGGTGGATTATCCCGTTTTTCCAACACAACCTTTCAATAAAATATACTGGCAAAATATATTTTGAAATTTTTTAAGTTATCTTTCAGTGTCAAGTTTATCTTATATGTTTGTAAATATTTTAAAACTCGTGTATTTTTTAAGGAATTTTAATTGTAATAATCATAAGAATATAAATCATCGATTAAATTTAAAAAAAATAATTAAACAAGAGATAATTTATAGAGATAACTTTTAAGGTTCTTAAAGTTAAATATTCTCAATTTATATCATAAAATCACATAAAAATTATTATATTATTTATGTGATTGATAACAAAATTCATCGTACTATTTTAAAAATTCTAATTAAATATGATTAAAATAAGATTATAACTAAAAATAAGTTTACAATTTCTAATTAAATATGATTAAAATAAAATTATAACTAAAAATAAGTTAACATTGTAAATTTTATAAATATAAATAACTAACTTGATTTTAAAAGACTATACAATATATTTTGTCTAGCATAAATCGGACTTTCAAAATACAAAAACAATTTTGGAGCGAAAGTAACTTTAATGAAAGTGATTAAAAGTCATATTTAATAAAAGGGTGAGTGGAACTAGAGATTCTTATTTTATAAGTGGGACACAAAACTCTTAGTGTCAACACGAAAAGCATAGTATCTCATTCGTCACCTGGTATGATCGTCACCCCACTGTCCAAAGTGTAGTAAACACCAAAAGCATGTATTATGTTCCCCACCTCATGTTACATCATATTTTCTCTTTCTAGCCAAAAGTAACACATCATTTAGATTAAAATATAAATAAAAACCAATTATTTGTCTCATATATTTAATAATGGTAATCCTTCTAAAATAACTTACTTAATTTTATATCTTCAGCAACTTAATTTATTGATTATAGAAAATAATTAAGGTAATAGACTTTATTTTTTTATTATAATATTATCTATCTTTGTTTATAATTTCATTATTACAATACTAAATATTTAAAATATGTCAAAAAGGAAGGAAGATAAAACTTTATTATCCTTAAATTCGAGGCAAATGTAGAAGAAAAGTAAAATGAGAAAAAGAATATATTAATATCAAACCACCTGTTGGTGTTCAAAAAAATAAGGAAGCAATAACCCAAGTAAGGTTACTCTATCCCATCACTGGTACACAACAGCGCTGATGCTCAAAGCACCTACAGAAGGGTGACCCCAAAAAGAAAAGAAAAAAGAATGATCATAGCACATTTTATAACATACACCACACTGGGTCACTTTACAGAAAATTGCAACTTCAATCATACACTACTATAAAATCCAAATGTCAATATGGACTACTAGTAGGCACTGGTATTGAAATGGCTTCTCTCAACTTTGTAGCAAAACAATTAACAATACTTTTCACCTTTCCATCTACGAAATAATGTTCTTCGATTTCATCCTCATCGGTAACCGCCATAAGGCTGTTGAGAATAACCACCTGGACCCATCATAGGGTTATAGTTACCTGGCATGTTCGACCCAGGAGGAGGCATTCCAGTAGGGGGTTGCATTTGGTATCCTTGCCCCATACCCATTCCCCCCATACCACCGCCCATACCCATACCCATGGATGGATTCATGCCTCCATAACCTCCCATGCCCATACCACCGGCAGCATTACCCATGCCCATACCCATACCCATGCCCATGCCAGGACCCATCATTGTGTTTTGCTGAGGTCTGAGAGCACCGGCACCAGCACGACCTATACCTGAACCAGATCCCATAGCTTTACCCATATTGACGGTTGATGTTACGGGTGCAGTAGTGGGTTTCTCCATTCTCTTTTCCTTCCTATTAATGGATTCGAAGTCAATCCCAATATCTGCTAATGGATTAGTTTTAGCTGCATGTAAAAAAGCATAATAGTTATTAGTTAAAGATAAGATCAACATTATATAACAGAAGTATCAAACAAAAGGGTATAAGCACTCACGTCCAGATATGTTTAAATTAACAAGTCCCCTGCTTAGTGTATCTGCCCAAACTGTTGATTTTGTTGCAAACTTGTCCTTTGATGGTTGAGAAACTAAAGCATTTGATCCTGTTGAAACGGCGTAGTGTGAGGAATTGGGAGTAGGTACTTGATGGGTATATGATGAGCTAAATGGAGCTGCATTTCCTTGTTGTCCAATGAAGCTCTGGCTGTTAAACTGTGATGCTTGATCGGTTGGAGAAGGAGACGCCATATGAGAAGTAGTGTGAGCAGTAGATCCTCCATGATGGGAAAAGTTTGTGTTCTGTGGAGCTTGTGGAGTCATGTGTGAAGGAAAACCTGGTGTGGATCCGTGTGGCAAAAGGTTCCCACTGTTCATATGACCATTATATCCATTTTGGGGTTGAGAATACATGTTTGGAGCTCCTGAAGTAAGAGATCCATCCTGGGAGTACAATCCACCATAGGTATTATACTCATTATGACCACTTGATTGCACAGATTGACCGCCTTGCGAAGCAAAGGTTGGCTGCATAGAATGACCAGTAGATGATGAAAATCCATGCAAGCCAGGTTGACCAGAATGAGAAGTAAAAGGTTGCTGTGCATATGGACTGGGAAGGGTTTGTGCAGGTTGACTGGTTGCAGCCGAGAAGCCATGCTGAGCAAATTGACTGGTTGGTTCAGAAAATGGTTGTGATACCATTTGGCCAGATGAAGCTGAAAAGGAAGGTGAAGGTTGGGCAAAAGCAGAACCTGAACTGTTATGCTGTGATGCCATATCGGGTAATGGTGCAGGAGGAAGAATGTCGGCAAGAATATCAGTTTCCTGCTGTGGAGATGATGAATCGTGGGACAAAAAATGGGGGTTTGTTGAGAAAGGTTGAGTGTCACTGGTGGCAGGTGCTGAGTATGGTACAACAGAAAATGAGTCTCCAAACCCAAAGTTAGAGATTGTTTCAGCATTAAACACATCTGATTGGGATGGTTCAATATTCTGATACGTATGGGGTTGAGCTGGAGCACTTTCAGCAGAAGTATCAGCTTTGAATGGTGAATCACCAAATGGATCTTCAAAAGACTGCCAAGAGTTAAACATCCAAATATATTATTTTGAATGAAAACTAACAAATATCTCACAAATTATTCAAAGCTAAGTTCTGAAATAGATATTCCTTCTCTGGAATTAGAAAAACCAATTTTCAGAATTCTACCTGTTCAGTTTGGTCAACAAACAGATTTATTATTAAATATATGGCATCTCGATATAACATCTCTTGAACAGAAACATTAGCACCCACACTAGTTACAGCTATGCATGCTAAATCAAAAAAGATGGAGAGAAGGGATAAACGTAACAACCAGACGAGTTTTAATTCTAACTCATTTACAAATCCATTCTTTTTGGTACTGACTCAAAACATAGAAAACAGTTCTTTAACTAAAACATAGAAACAGTCAAAATAGATGCCTACCTGATCGAAATTATTGGACCCAGATGACGGTGCTGCAAAGGAAGCTGTTGAACCAGTGTTTGCTTCAGGGGTTGCAGTTGCTGTAGCTGCCACAAGAGGCAATGCATTTGAAGAGAACGAGTCTGATAGAGAACCCAGCAAGTCTATTTCACCATAATTAGAGGTGGTTGGGGGGGCAGCTGGTAAGAAACACAAAGATGTTGTGAGTTCAAACAAAACCTAGTAAATGTTACTTGCAAAGAAACAAGAACTAAAGCAATAATACAGGCTCTTCAAAACCATTAATATTAACCTGAAACCATCAATGACTGAAAATGATAATAAGTCAATTAGGGACTTGTCGTTGATTTTACAAGTATATTGGACCAAAGTTAGGTATGACTTGAGTTACACCCTGACTCTTGACTACAAATCATGCTATACTGCTCAGTTACATACTACTCAAATTACATATGATTAAAAACAACAAAAATTGTGATTATGAGCTACACGGGTGACTGACCAGCTTTTCCCACTATAAAATTTGGGGAAATTATTATTAATTTTTTGGTCTTAATCCATTTACCAGGGGAAAGAAGCACTACTATCATCCGGAGTTTGACCAGGAGGTAAGTAAGCCTGATCAATGACTGTTCCAACCAATGTTCAAATTATTAATGGATGCTACAGTTCAGTTTCAAAATTCGCAACTTAATGCATAAAATAATGCCCGCAAAGCACTCAGGTCTGAATGGGTACAGATAGCCCTAGATTGACTCATAATAGAAATCTAAAACTACAAAAGGACCACCAATAAAAGGATGCCAGCACCTATCTCCCTGTCCTAGTAATTGAACACCTAGATGACAAAAGACCTGTAATAATAAGCAACTTTACAGACCTGATGTAGGACCACGCGGGTCAAAGAAATCATCAGTGGGCTCAATTTCTTGGGTTCCAGAAGCAGCAGTACTGGCAGCAGTGGTTACTTCAGTTGGGTTATTGCTTACAGGAGAAGACCCAGTAGGAGCAGAGGTTAGGTTAGGATTATCATTTGCATTAGGAGACGAGCCTCTTGGAGCAGATTCTGCTGAAGTTTCTAAGTCCCTGCAATCAAGATAATATCAGTAACAGGTTCGTTTATGGACAAGTGTTTCCAGTCCGTGTTATAAAAATTCATACCTTTCACCCTGTATGGGGCTCTGAGCTTCACCAACAGCCTCTTCATAACTAGGAGGAGCACCCACATTTTGCTCAGAAATCTTTCGCTGAAGTCTGCCCATTTGTATTTCACTTTATCAGTCATAATAGTGCCTAGGAACAATAGTATACATGAGAGAGAATCAATGACGGATTTACCTTGCTTCCAGTGACTGGTCTTCAACTTTAGCATTGCTACCTCTGAAATCATTGCAAAAAAAAAAAAAAACAAGTTAGAGGCATGGACAATTTTTATCAAAGCAATTGCATCACATCAAGCCACATGTTCAGGTAAACGTCATTAATGCTGCTGAAGAATATCACGCCATAATAGTTGTGACCTTTAGTCCAGTATCAGTTCCACAAATAGAGGCTTCGATCACAACCTTTTTCCTATTTTTAGAAGCATTTCAGTAGAAGAATGATGTGCCTAAAGCCACAATCTTATGCTGAGAATTCAACGGTCAGGGACAAATGAAACTAAATATTGCAAAACCCCACATCAAAATGGGCACAGATGTAAACTTTATCATAAATATAAATTCTTCAGCATAAGAACTCATTCTGTTTATCATGCTAAAAGTTTAAAAACATATTCAATTCTAATAACACTATGTAAAGTCTTGTACTCGTCTATACAATTTATTTTGTAGCTTACTTGTTTTCATCAATAATTGTTGGAAATGCAATCAGAAGTAATACAAATTTACACAATTTAACTATCAACTAAAATTTCAAATTTATTCAAACAGAAATTTATTAAGGTCTGTCTAGAAATTTATTAAGGTCTGTCTTTACTGATGATTAGAGTTTGCAACTGACCAATACATCCCTTGTTTTTAAATTCAAAGCAACAATTTTAAGCAGGACAGAGAGAAGTACTGATTAAAGAACAAGAACAAATTGTTCAATCAATATTCCATTTTAATCCAATTTAGAATAAAGATCAAAACCATATAGGTGCTATATGGATGGTTTGGGTTGTTCACCCCATATATCAAAATTTCAAACTGAAAAAGCGTGATTGTAAAGACTTTATTTTTCTAAAAAATGAAAGCTTTAAGCAATAACATAAAATAAAGATGATAAGGCTAGAATCCAGAAATAAGAAAACTTCTAGAACTGTAACTATAAACAAATGTTTGATGCTCCTAGATGCTTAACCATAGAAAAGCTTGAAGTTTATAAATTATATCTTCTAGATTGATAATGATTCTTGGGGTAGTGTGAATTTTAACTTGCCAATTCAAGAAGAAAAAAAAGACTCAGTGCAGTACAAACTCGGGCGTAAAAATCCTTGAGAACCTAGCCCCGCTTTTTAAAGAAATTATCTCTTTCATATTTTATGGATAAAAGAATAATTCATCAGTTATTATATAGACTCATACCGAGACGAGTTTTGGCCATCATCATCCAAATCACGGTCTCTATCAGAGCTCCTGCTTCTTGTATCATATTGGTAGTCAACACTTCGACTTCTTCCCCTGTAGTCATCATCTCTGTAACCTTCCCTGCCATAACGCTCCTCGTAATCTCTACCATAACGATCTCCATCGCGACTATATCGATCATCATCTCTAGAGCCCATTTCTCTTTCTCTTCCATAACCATAGCCATTTCTATCTTCCTCCCTGCTTGCATAACGATCTTCATCATATCGATCACCATAGTTTCCACTGCTTGAATGTGAACCAGGCCTATACATTCCACCTGGTGTATTGTTGCGAAACCTGATAAATCGTTTAAGAGAGTCAATATCTCATTGTGGTTGAGGAACTCAAATACACACACATATTCTATCCAGTAGTTTTAGATTTATAATAATCCAGAAACAGAGAAGAGAGATTAGGAATCTTCCAAGACTGAGGGATAATATAAAGAAAATATCTAATAATACACTATCTGATGCTTTCTGAATAAGGGAGGGTAGATACAAAAGTCATATAATATTGGACAATAGTACAATACAAGATATCCGTAGAATTATCGAGAGGAGACTTACTTTTCCCTATTAGCAGCAGCCTTCTGCCTAACCTCTACGATTCTTTCTTTATCATTCACAAGGATAACAAGACTCTGAGATTTTTTCCTGACATTGTTTCCTTGATCTCTTCCACTGGAATCAATATATTGAAAATCGGACAAAGTCTGTTCATATGAAGATTACATTCTTATCAGGTTGCATCATAATATTTTTCAGCCACTTCATCAAAAATAGGGACCCACATGGCAATTGACTAACAGCATATAAATATTAAGTCAAATTGAGTTTGAAAATTACTGATATTTGATAAGCATGTTCTCTGATCTCATCTATGACTCTCTCAGAACCATGAGCCACTAAGTACTCCAGTACTGTCAAAGCCTGTTAATAACAATGGGCAGTTAATGTAGAAACATAAGAAAATATCTAATATTTAATATAGCAAGATTAATCAGTAAATGCTAAAGGAAAATAAAAGAAGGCCGAATTATTAATGTGCAACCATGCAAGAGCCCGTCACTTTTTCAAAGAATATAAACATGAATCAATACAAATTTAATAAATGAGATACTTTCTGGGGAACATTGGAGTGTTAATGAAATAGTACATGTCATTAGGACAATAAAAGGTGAAGATGATTAGCATCACCAGGAAGTAACTGCAACTAGAACATATAATATTCCAATTAATACCTTGTAGACATGCCGCCAATTCTTTCCAGTGTCGTTAATTCGTTTCCAGACTACTGACATTATCATCTGGTATTCATGACTGCAGGTCCACTAAAAAATGAGAGTCTATGCAGTGAAACACAAAATATCTAAAATAAAATCGAGAGACGTAAACTTACGGATTTCTGGTTGCCTGAGCAATGTCTGCAAGAAGAGATCCATGAGGACCCCATGGTTCATTGCTGGTAGCATCAAGAACCTGGAAGAGGGGATAGATAAAAACAAATATAATTTAAATTTTGCGAAATAAGATTATACAACATAAAATTAAGGACAACCGAATCAATTTCATGAGAAAAATATCACATGCAAATATGGTAGGATTTCATGTAAATCTTAACACCAACTATCCCAATATGATTGGCAAAGTCATAGACATAGTTCCATATCAAACTCTCAAAATAAGAAAAACTTTACCTTCTGTTCAATCCCAGGAACTTTCAGCACTTTCTTATTCACTTCTCTTTTACTGCAAGAACACGACAAAAAGTAAGACGTTAGAAGAAATTGGATTGATGCCTTAAATAGTAATAAACACCTAAAAGAGAAACATACATATTATCCATCAAATGATAAATTAGTTAAAAACTAACGGTAACACTTACAGGTCCCGAACAGTTTGACCAATAACCTTCTTCATTGTAATGGCTAGTGTTCAGTACAAAGTTACGAGCCAGCGCCAAAAGGCTCAAACTGCAATCTACAAAATAAAATCCACTTCAATTTTCTCCATTAACAAATTCAAGACAAGCTCAGATTTTCACAAAAACACAATGATTACTTAAATTCCAAAAAATATATATTTTCAATAAAAATCATCTGACTCTAGTTTAACTAATATAGCATTTCACAATAATATTAATAAAATGTCAATTATTCACAGACTTCATCAATTTATCAAAAAAAAAAAAAGATTCACAAATCAGAATCATCAGTAACACATAAATATCAATGTCTGCATCAAACATCTAGAGAATTGAAAATCTATTCCTTCTCCGAATTCAATTATACAATCCTATATACAAAAACTTAACCAACGTATTGAAAAAAGAAATTCCAAAAACACGAAATTCTTAGATCAATCCAAATTCTCAAAATGAACATCCATACATCACACATCACATCTCAAAACGAAAATTCAAAACTAAAAAAAAAAAAGTGCAAAATGAAGCATTGAAGGTCGGTGAGCATTGAAATCAATCAGAAAGAATAAAAAAAACGCAATCATTCAAAGAAATAAACAAATAAATCCTAAATCAAATTATCACAGCTGATTATTCCAATTCTAATTCTAATAATTAATAAATCAAAACAAAAAAATCATAATAAATAAACATTGTGAAGCAGAAAACAACAAGATTCAAAACAGAAAAAGCAAGCAAGATCGGATAACACATTGAAATGAAAAACTCAGATCTGGAAATATGATCGAACCTGATTCAGATCCAAATCGGAACAAATTTGTTCGTCGGTAGAGAGAGGAATGAAATCGTAGAGTTCTAGAGAGAGAAAGAGAAAGAGAAAAAGAGAGAGAGAGAGAGAGAGATCGAAAATCGCAAAGACCTCTCTTCCGAGTTGTTGTTATGTATGTCTCAAAAGATTTAATAATAATTTACGTTGTGAAAGAAAAAAAGCAAAAACTCTCTCTCTATAATTTCGGAGTTAAAAATTGAAAAATGTTAAATGGAAGCAAAAAAGGACGAGCAAGACAACGCAACTTACACGCACTAGAATATAATTTAGACTCTTTTTATGGATTTATTTTTAATTCATACACTTAAGATTCTTTTATACCCTTAACAATAATTAAATAATAATCATTACCTATAGTTGAAAGTAACGGAGAAGATAAAACTCTCACAATTTAACTAATTTGGATTTAAATTGTCTTTGACGCGTCTACCATAATATAATATTTGGAGAAAAATCTAAAAAATACTAAAAACTCGCGTAATTTGTTATTTATAAAAATATTTATTTTAAAAAATTAATTATTAGTATTACACTTTGATTTTTAATAATTTATCTTCTCTCCAAGTTTGTATTTCCAAAAAAGTTGACGAGGTAAATATTTTTAGGATAATAGACAATGAGCCAAACTAATATATTTAGTTAGTATTTAAATTTTGTAGTTGATTTTGAAAAGGATATTTTAGGTAAAATAATAATAACAACGATGTGAGTGGTAAGCGAAGGCTTCTATTCGTGGAAGATGCATATCATTTCAACTTCAAAGTCTTTTTCTCACTGTTTGACACAAATGTTTAATCTAATATTATTTTTCGGTGGCTGCGGAACGGAACGTGTCTTTATTTTCATTTTATTAAAACAGTTGTAATGTTTGTGAATAAAATATATTTAATTTAATATTTAGTCAAATTTAATAGCCGCGTTCAAAGTTGGTAAATTTGATGACCTATGGCTATGATTCAATAAAATCAGGAAAAGTGAAACATATCTGATTAATTTGCTTTTCATGGGTCATTTTATGGTAAATTTTTTAATTCATCATATGATAATTTTTTTGGTGTGAAGTTTCTATAAATTTGTTTTTGATTGATTTTAGTTGTTATTAATTTTTTTTCATGTTTTTTATTTTATATTTTAATTTTTGTAAAATTGATTTATACGAGAATAAGTATTGATAATATATATAATATTTGATTTAACTCTCTTAATTATTAATAATATAAAAAATTGTCGAGATTAATTTTAATAAAAATTAATTGGACAAAAAATATATTTACAAGAATTAAAATAAAAAACAATACATATTTACATGAATAAATTATATAGTTAAAATTTTATATAAAAATAGATATATTGAGGCCAAAAATTAGCATTCTTTCTATCAAATTATGTGTTTTTTTTCCTACATAATATATTTAAGTTAAAAAATATACTATACAGGTATACTATTTTAAATATTTCTTCTATATA
>JBBPBR010000006.1:1457994-1476896 GCA_037974775.1 Cicer pinnatifidum | reverse complement strand
CATATAATTAAGATTTCAATTATTTTTAGTCTATCTTTTAACATTTTAAATTTAGTTTTTATAAAATATAAATATAAATATAAATTTTAAATTTATAAAAAAAAAATAATTTCTATTAAATAATTATTCATGCAGTTTTAGTTAATATATATTTTTGAATTTTTTTGTAAGTATAAAAATTTCTCAAAAAGAAAAATGTGAACTCCAAATTTGAACTATGAATTGATAGTTTTGTTACTTTTATCTTATATTCTTTATATTTAAAAAATTTATATTTATTCTATTTTAAATTATCTAAATTTAAAAAAAAAAACATTATATAATATATTAATCATGCTGGTAAAAAATCACTTAAAAAATTAAAAGTTAAAAGAGTCATGTTTCGTTTCAATTTTAATTAAAAACTGCTCGTGTATAATTTTATAAGAATTAAAATTTATATTTTGATTTTAGAGATTAAAATTTGATAGAAACAAAAAAATATTCAAGTCAATAATTAAACTTTATGTTCTTTGTACGACTAAACGGTATTATGTTTGTACCCAAAAAAAATCGTCATTAAGTTAAAGAGAACAAAATTTGCATTACCATTCACATTCAGATACTAAGTTATTCACATGGTTTGTGTTGTGACTTTACTAAGATCTGATATTGTGTTTTGTCGCATGAATGGGTGTCAATTGGGCCCACTACGAAGGATCATTTGTGACCATGGTTGGTCTCTTTTGTCTAAAAAAATGTTATTTTAGTTTCAAACTTAATACTATAGCTAGCTCATCCTTCTTGCTTTCGTTAGGTTAAAACTTTCACAATGTGTTATGTTTAAAATTTGTTATATGCTAAAAATTCAACACTATTTTATTGTGATGGAAAATAATAATCCCACTTTCTCCTCAAGTGTAACTCAAGATGATAAAAAACTATGAGAATATATGATATATTGTAACGTAAGTTTAAATCTACAACACTCAATTTCTCCACACGTAATGTGTACATTGGATGAACCCTTTTCAAACAGAAGTTCGCATCAATTGAAAAAAAACATTAAAAAAAATAAATAAAATGAAAATAGGTGTATGAGATTGGGCCAAGCCTAACTTAGTTGAACAAAAGGAGTAATTGATCGCTAAAATTATTTATTTATTTTTTTTATGTCTATTTCTTTCCCCCTTATTTATGGTATATTTTGAGATAGATCGACACAAAGAATAATTGGTAGATCCTACACTAAGTGGGTCATACTATTATTAATTTTTTTCAACTTCTTTGTATCTATCTCTCTTCAAATAGATCATAAATGAAGAGGAAAAAACTAGATAAAATCTTAACTCCTTTGGTACAACGCGAATAGCAATTGTGCCAAAAGCATAACAGACTGTGAGAGAAAAGAATAAATTGATTTCAGTGGTAGATGATTTGTTTAACAAATGTTATTAATTATTTTCGTACATTACATTGTGTCTATAGAAAAAGTGTTTTCTAATATTTGGTGAATTTCTAAACATTAAACAACGATTTTTAAAAAGTGCTATCTAAATATTGAGCCTACAACAACACTTTTAAAAAAAACGTTGTCTAAGCATCTTGTGATTTTTCCTCGTTTAATTAATAGCACTTTTAAAAGTAAGCGTCGTGAAAGAGACGCTATTATTTCTCAATTTTGGTGTAGTGTTTTTAGTTGAAATTTTAGTATGTTACTGTTACTACTGAGTTTGTTATTTTAATAATTTTTATCAGCAATTTTGTTTTATCTATGAGTTAGTTTGTGATGATTGCTATATTATTGTTTAGTTTCCATCATTGGACGGTGATTGTGGTTCCATAATCTTACTAACAAGATTGTATGATTGTATTCATTATTTTATATAGTGTAGTTATTTCTTTGGTTTAAACGACTTATGGTTTTTACCGTTACTTTGAAGAACTTTTCACATTAAAATTTGAAGGGTTATATTTATAGTATTTTTTCTTCTTTATTGCTATTATTATTGACATTGGTTGAGGTTGCAAATATCTAAGTTCAAGTTCTACAAGAAAGAATTAATTTAACGTGTTTTGAATATTCCATTATGCACTATAGTCCTAATAGTGTGTAAGTTTTGATTGCAATAGAATCAACCTTTAATAGGAAAAGTTTCCCATTTAAGCTCTCTGTTTCTCTAAGGAGTGAATGCAATGAAGACAATAAGATAAGGGGTAATTCCTCACACAATCATCTTCTAAAAGGTGAATACTAGTACTCAAAAGAGTCATTTAAGCAACGATATTTCTAAAGCCTCTCTACAAAGAGAAATATTGTTTATATGAGTTATGTCCTTAGCTAACTTTAGGAATTAACTCTATGCAAATGTGTTTTAGAAAATCAAATTATGTGTATAAATTTCTTTAAAAAGTTTTTTGGTATACAAATGTATTTTAGAAAATTTGAACTTTGAGTATCAGAAAATATTTTTCACGTTTTCCATTATACAAATATATTCTGAAAAACTTAAAAATAATTTTTTAAAATACAAATATTTTTAAAAAATTCAAATTGCATTCCAGAATACATACATGTACCAAAAAGTATAAAGTTTGACTTATTTTTTATAAAAAAAAAAATAAAACTAGATTTTTATTAAAATATAAGGTCGGAGTATAAATTTGGGGGTATGATAAAATTAGCTAAGAAAGCTTCTTAGCTTTTAAAGGAAACTACAAAACCTTATAGTGTCTACGCATGTCCGATGCATGTATATAACATAGGACTTTTTTAACATGTGCAACATTGCACAATTTAAGTTGTGTGATGAATGTATCATTTTGTTCAACATATATTGTTTTATTAATTAGTATTTTCTTGAAAACAATATTTTTTTTTCTCCTATATTATATCTTGTGAAAAATAAAGAAATAACAAAATTAAAAAATCATCTTCTAAATACAACTCCATTGTAATTAAATTTTTTATTTTCTTTTTTCAACAATTCTTTCTCCTTCAACGTTGGAAAATTTTGTCAATCTTAACCATTCTATTTATTATATCTTGTGAAAAACAAAGAAATAACAAAATTAAAAAAAATCATCTTCTAAATACAACTCCATTGTAACTAAATTTTTTATTTTTTTTCTCACACTTCTTTCTCCTTTAACATTGGAAAATTCTGTCAATCATATGTCAAGATTTGTTACTCTTTATAAGTGTTTCTATTGACCTAAGAATCACACAAACACAAGACTGAATATTCCTCATCTATTGATTGATCAAGAGTTAATAATCTTCTCTGATTTTAGAGGAGATGAACCTCTTAAATATAGAAAATATATTAAGCTAATAACAAATAACAAACCTCATAATAATAGGAAAAATATAACTAATCCTTATTAATCCTAACTAACTCTTATTTTGATGCTCTATTTGTGATACTCCCCCACAAGTTGGACTATAGATATCTAATAGACTAAGCTTGGAGACAAATATACAAAAAGAAGGACTATGCAAGGGTTTGGTGAAAGCATCTACATTTTGAGTTGTAGAAGGCACAAGAGAAAGCTTGAGGAGACCTTTGTTGATCTTTTCTCTAATTATGTGACAATTTATCTTAATATGCTTGTTTTGCTCATGAAAAGTTGGATTACGAGTAAAGTATATTAGAGATATATTGTTATAGAAGCTGGAGCTGAAAACTTAGTACCAAGATCATGAAAAAGAAATTCCATCCATAGTAGTACACATGTGAGGCTAGCTAAAGTGTGATGCTCTGTTTCTGAATAGATCTGAAAACCATAGGTCGCTTCTTGGACTGCCAGGATATGAGGGAGTCGCCTAGAAAAACACAAAATCTAGTTGTCGATTTAGGATGATGGGATAAGTTGCCTAATCAGAATCTACAAAAGTAGAAAATTGTAATTTAGAAGAAGCAGGAAATAACAGTCCTTTAGCAGGGGAATTTGTAAGGTGATCAATTTTTTAAAGGTAGCTTTATAATGTAGTTGAAGAGGTTTTGAAATATATTGACTTAATTGTTGCACAACAAAAGAAATATCAGGACGAGTTTTAGTAAGATATAGGAGATGACCTATTAATTGTCTAAATTCTGATTCATCCGTTTACGGAGGTGAATCAGATAAATTAAGTTTTAAAGAAGTTTCATAAGGCTAAGAGAAGGTTTGCTTGCTAAATTTCCCGTGTCTTGTAAAAGATCAAAAATGTATTTTCTTTGATTTAGTAAAATGGCATTATCAGATTTATAAATTTCTAAAACAAGGAAATATCTTAATGAACCTAAATTCTTTATTTTAAAACGCTTGTCAAGAAATGATTGACTTGCTGAATTTCATTACAATCATTGTCTACAAGGACAATGTCATCAGCATATATAAGTAAAGTAGTTAAATTAGAATCAATGATTTTTGTGAAAAGAGAAAAGTCAGCAGAAGATTCCTTGTAACCAATGGATAAAATAGATTCAAATAACTTAGAATACCATTGTCTACTTGCTTGTTTCAAACCATATATAGATTTATTTAATTTGGAAACTTTAGAATGAGAAGTAATAGAGTTAGTAAGATGCATACTAGGGGACAATGACATATAAACTTTCTTCATGTAAATCTCCATGTAAAAAGACATTCTTAACATATAATTTCTCTAAAAACCAACCTTTAATAGCAGTTAAAGCCAAAATAGTTCTAACAATAACAATTTTAACAACATGAGAAAAAGTATCAAAATAATTTACAACTTTTAGTTGTGTATAACCTTTAGCTATTAGCCTAGCATTATATCTTTCAATAGAACCATTAGCATGATATTTGAACTTGTAAACCCATTTACAACCAATGAATTTCTTACCTTTTGGAAGACCAACAATGGACCAAGTATTTGTGGTTTCAAGGGCTGCTAACTCTGTTTTCATAGCTAAGTTCCAACAGTCATGTTTGCTCGTATCAGTATAAGTTTGAGGTTCATTAATTGAAGAAACAGAGAAACAAAATTTTGTAACTATGAGCACATCTATCATAGCTCAAGGTGGAAGAAATATGGTATAGGGTTGTTGAAATAGTATTATGTAATTGGAAAATAAGAAGATTGCAATCATAATATTGAAGGTAAGAGGCCTAGTTATTATTTTGGTTGATTTTCTAAGAGGGATATGAGTAGTTTGTATTTCAAAGTTGGTAATTAATGGATTAGGACTAACTGTTTAAGGCTAACAAGGTGAGCTTGTTGGGTATTGGTTATAGTATCACTAGCAATAACGTCTAGAGCTCCTAAATCATAATTATCTACGGTAACATGCAACATAGATATATGAGCACTTGCATAAAATATCTTTAGAGAAAGGAAAAATTGTTTCATAAAACATTACATTTCTAGAAAGAAAAAAAAGCCAAACATCCAAAAAAATTTCTAGGTATCCTTTAAAGTCATAAAGAAGTAACATAAATTACATTTAAATTCATAAAGAAGATATCCTTTAGTACCATCTCTATAACCCTAGAAAATAGTTTTTCTAGCACGAATGTCAAATTTTGTTCTATGGTTATGAATAGTAGATACATAAGCCAAATATCCAAAAGACTTTAAATGAAGTAAAGTAGGTGGCTCTTTACATAACATAGCAAAAGGTGTTTGATTCTTTAAAAGGGAACTAGATATCCTATTAATGAGATGAACAACATGTTGGGCACTAAAATGCTAATTTTTTTAGGTATTTTATATTGAAAAGAAAGAGATTTAGTAACATTGAGGATGTATTGGTGTTTTCTCTCAACAACACTATTTTGTTGTGGACATTTGACACATGACATTTGAAATAAAAAATAATTCATAATAAATTCAATGCCACTATCACTTCTTAAACATTTGAGTTTGGTTTCAAATTGGGTTTCAATGTAGCAAATAAAATTCTTAAGATGTTGTCTGGTTTCACTTTTAGATATCATGAGAACAATCCAAGTAAATCTACTATAATCATGAACAGGAGTAAGAAATATTTATGATCATAAATTGAAGGAGTATCATATGGACCCCATATGTGAACATGAAGCAAATCCAATGTATGAGTAGAAACATAATTACTATTAGGATAATGAAGATTATTTTGGTTTGCAAAGGGACATATATCACAAGGAGAATTATGTTTATGCTTGTAAGATATAAAAGGAAATTGCAAAGAAATGGATTTATGAACATAATCAGAAACATGTCATAGCCTAAGATGCCATAAAGAGGTATCATCACTACAAGCAACATTACAAGAAGAGTCACAAAAGACTTATAATTGGAAGTTGAAATTGTGGCAAGAGCTTTGAGAACATATAGATCTCCATGTTTTTGAGCTATACCAATCAACTTCTTGGTTAAATTCTACAAAATCAAACATTTGTTAGCTTGATAAAGAAATAAACAATTTAAGGAAATGATCATTTTGGTTACATATATTAGACTGACTATAAATTCAGGTATGCAGTAAATATTTTTCAAAAAAATAGAATCTGAAATTTGACAGTTCTAGCTATAGTAGCAGTAGTTTTATGACCATTTGACATAATGATAAGATTTCCCAAAGGATAATATTGAAAGATTTGGGGAGTAATTTTGACAGTTCTAGCTATAGTAGTAGTAGTAGCAGTAATTTTTCAAAAAACATTTCTCATAGTGAAAGATTTGACATAATGATAAGTATAAAAATGTTTAAGGGAATAAGCTATATGATCTATGACACCTATATCAATTATCCCAAGGATAATATTGTTACCTATTTGTGGAGTAGAGATAGAATTGATATAAAGGGTCAAAGGTAAAACTGAATTTGTAGATGCTTGATTTTGCTTAGTAGCAGTATTGGAAGGTGATGGAAGAGTTTGTTGACACAATTGAAGAATTTTTTGATATTGTTGTGGAATTTCAGTTAAGGAAGGAACTGTTTGAGCTTGTTCTTGAATTAAAGATTGGGAATCATTGTTACTAGCAAGATTAACTGAAGGTTTGGTATTTTTGGAAGTGTAACCTGGTGGGTAACTTATAACTCTTCATCATATGCATATTTTTTTTTAATTGTTTTTAGTGTTTTTTTTTTTATCTTTTATTCATTTGTTAATTTAAGTAGTTATTTGATATATTTTGTTGATTTTAGTTCTTTGATTTGATGAAATGTTTATGTTCTTATTTCCTTGATTAAGTAGAGATTTTTCGTAGTTTTGCATTGTTTCATTATTTTAGTGCAGTGCTGAATTTTGGTGAGAAATTAACATGACATATGTGGAATAGTTCAGCCATATTGGGAGTTGTGGATGTCCAATTGGAGTCAAATCAAGTGCACGTGCAAGCTACGATTCATAGCTACAACTTTCATGAAGAAATCAGAACCAAATTCAGGCTTGAAACAGACGAAAAGTGCAATATAAGTCAGACATTAGATGTTGTACACGCCTGAAGCACAAAGGCCTACGCCTGGGGCGCATTTCGGCCTTCCTGAATATGCCCACTTGCACTTGAAGCGCAAATTCCGCGCCTGGGGCGCGTGCTAGACGGCTGAATGTTTAAAAACCCATTTTTCTCACTCCACTTTTTAGGGATCTTTTTGACTATTGGGAAGTTGGGAGACTTGTGCTCAGCAGAGAAATTCAAAGACGGTCGTTTCTAACATCATTTGTGCAATTTTATCAAGAATCATTCATGAATAATTCTTGTAATTCTTCTTTAATCCCTATCTTTTGTATCTCTGTCATGAGTAACTAAACCCTATTTGTTAGGGATGAGTGTAACAAGATGAAACCCCTATTTTTCTAATTTGATTTCTAGTTATATGAATGAGTTTATTGAATTATTTTTCTCATATATGTGCTTAATGTTTTTTATTGCTTGATCAACATTAAAATGTTCTACTTTGTATTTTGAAACAGAAGTGGACTTTACAAATGCTTGAGATGAGAAATTCATGAATTTGTATTCTAGGGATATATACAGGTCATGAAACCAATTAAATTAGTTGCAGAGGCAATATTTTAACAAGAAAATTCCTGTACGGTAATACTTAATTTTAATTTTAAATCCACTTAAGAATTATGGGTTACTTTGGAATTAAAGTGTAACACCCCAAATTTTTTTTATCCAAAATATCTTAAAAATTATTATTTTCTATTAGAAACAACTATAATTTTTTTTAGCATATAGTTCATCATGTAATAATTTGAATATGCGTCAGAAAATGCCTTGATATTTTTTTTTTTGTAACAGAACGAAATGCAATTTACTAAAATAATATTTATTCATTTATTTGCAAAATTAATATTCCAATTGTTAGATCGATATTCATTTATGCTCCAAAATAAAATAAATTCTCTTTAAGTGAAATTCAAAAGAAGCATGGTTGACTAAAATTAATGATATTCAATTATTTACTAGCAAATAAAATCTCACTTCAGTCTTTCTATTAAAAGTTAATGATGAAGAGTAACTAACTTTACAATTTACCACAACATTTTAGTAATACGAAATATTATTTTTAAATAAAAGTCTCATTTTTCCACGTGCGTGCACCAATCAAAAATCATTTATGCAACTCTTTGAGATCGTTAGTACCTAAATGTTGGTGTAAGGGGTCAGTTCATCCAACAACAAAAATTAAACCAAATAATAAATTAACAGGCATAAAATATGAATATAAAATCCTTTTGTAAGAAAAGATTTAAAGAAATTGATTCTTTAATAGTTCTCAAAGATGTATCAAAAATTATAAAATGTATCTAAATAAATCAAATAGCAACCATAGAGCAAATAATTAAATCAAAATAAAAATAAGAATAAAATTTATGCAAGTTATGCATGCTCCTAAACATATATGATCCAGATATAACCAGCCACACATGCGTCCACACATAAATCACTCATACCAATGGGAAAAATTAAACCAGCCACACAGAGGCGTCCAAAAAGATGCATATGATATGTCATGAAATGAAAATGATGATCAAAAAGTACATGTCATCACTCACTTAAATAATCACACAAATCATCAGCCATTTAGGCAACCACAAGGATAACAATATTTAAAACACAAATTACCAGCCACTTAGCCATCCACTAAGATAACAATATTTAAAACACAAATCATTAGTCACCTAGGCAACCACAAAGATAATGATATTTAAAACACAAGTCATCAGCCACTTAGACAACCACACATATAACAATATTTAAGACACAAATCACCAGCCACTTAGGCAACTGCAAAGATAACAATATTTAAAACACAAATCACCAGCCACTTAGGCAACCACAAGGACAAAATATTTTAGATTAAACTTTTTAATCACATAAGGCATCAAATTTATATTCTCATGGATGTTCATAGTTATAGTTCAATAACTTCAACATATCAAATATGCACATGAACAAATATTTCAAAATCACCACTCTTATTTTAATAATCCATAAAATTAATAATTAAACTCATATCACCAAGAATACAATAACAACATAAATTTCATTCCTTTCACTATAAAGTCCTCAACTTTCTAAAAATGAACATATTCATTAATGCATTCAATAATCAGTTTTATCATATTATTAAAATTAAAGAATTATATAAAATTCTCATCAATTTTCTCAAAACACATATAATGTTCATAAAATTCCATTTTTAAATTTAAAATACTCAAAAGTCAACACTTAAAATCAAATACATCATAATAAACATATTACTAATTACATCATTATAAAAACTATAACTTTATAATTAAATACTCTAAAACACGTAAGGCATCAAACATTTTCACTAACAAACATATTTATCAAGGTATAATAATAAAATAGAACTCTATAATTATTTTTATCAAGACAGAGGTATTACTAAAAAAAACAATCAAAGCATTATAGTCAATTTCTTTGCGACGAAAATAAAATTAACTTTTTTCTTTTAAGACATTCAGACATCATATCAATATTTTACGAATCGCTAATTTAATATATAGCTTAACTCTGCATGTAGAAAATCCATTATCTTAGACGCTTTCCTTCCATGTAACACTATATTGCCCCCAAAAATCTCATAAAGTTGAAGGAACGAAAGCTTAGGACTTCCACAAGAAAAATATGCGGGTGGTTGTATGGGTGACTTAGAAAATATTTGAGATTAAACAAAATATAATCTTGGGAACGGCGTGTGAGGTATGGGTGATTAGGACTTCATTATGCTCTATTGCAAGTTTTATCGTATTCTATAAGAAAGAGGTGTGTGAGACTAATATCGAGACATGAAGCTGATTAGAGAAGGAAAATAATTTTTCTAATTGAGGTTAATTGCACACATCAATAAGGTATTCAATTGGAATAATATCCTTCAATGACCAACCGTTATGAATTAATTAATATTCATATACTTATTTTTGCTTGTTACACATTTGAGTGGATGCAAAGTAGAAAACACACGGTTCTATAACTAAATGTTATTAAAAATAAAATATAGCTATCAAGAGTAGTAGTGTGAGTGATTAAATTTTGATCAAAATTGACTTGGTCATTGTTCACTCTAAAAAGATACTCCTACGAGTTTTAATTAATTACTAATAAAACCCCAACAATTAGTTAATTAAATAATTAATATAAATATATTTCATCAAATAATTAAACATTAAAGGAACAATTATCTTATTATTGTTACACTAAATTAATTAAATATAATATACAAATAAAACTAAGGATTTTCATTAACTCTACTATTTCCTAGGTTAAATACTTATTTGGTCTAAAATAAAACTAATAAATGATATAACTTCTATGATTTATAATTTAATTAAACAATTCAACTAATGTTTTCATGAACTAAACTAAATCAAATAAGACAAAAATATCACTGAAGGTCACACATAAAAAAAACAAAGTCAACGTATCTAACACATCAATTTCATGATTATCGAAACTAATCAAATAAATAAAATACACAGTTTTCTACGTAGGAAATAATTATGCCATAGACCGTTCTAATGTCATTGTCACACCAAAACAATTAAATAAAAATAAAAGTTATAATTATTCAAGTAAAATAGGGAGTCGTAAATTTTAATTTAATTTCTTTACATGTAGAATAAAATTTTAATTAAATAATAAATTACGAAAATTACTAAAAACACATATAATATATATATATATATATATATATATATATATATATATATATATATATATTTATGAAAATATTGGGGTGTTACATAAAGGTTCTGTCACTAAGACATTCGGGCAAAAATAATAAAGAGAATTCAGTAATAATTTAATAAAGAAATTTAGTAACTAGGATCAAATTAGACACCAATGATCAATTCAGTAACTAGGATCAATTCAGTAACTAGTAATTAAATATAATTTGATTATAAAACGCAATCCTTGAGTTCGACACTCGGTATTACTGTTTCAATTTCTCAAATCAAATCAAACACAATTATCAAAGTTCCAGCTATCACAAAACATTTATCATGCTTCATGGTTGCTTACAAAAAAAAAAAAACACAATTTGTATACTTTCGCATTCATTCATCAAGTTCAACTCTGTCTTCACACAATCTCACCAAAATTTCTCTCAAGTGTTTAGCAAGGGTTATAAATTTATCACTCAAATCCTCGAACATGCATCACAGTACCATAGGCTTGAAAAAATAACCATGTTTAAGAAAACCAAACCTGTTAGATCCACAACCACCTCTTCCACGACCTCTGTTGGAAGCAAAACCACATCCTCTCTCATTGTTGGATACTTGCAGTGCCAAAGAACATTTTAACATCAGGAGAATCAAGGACAACATGAGTATTTAGTTGACATTCTTGATCAAGAACGAGTGAAAATGTTTTGTTAATAGAAGTTAGAGGATTAATGAACATGATATGAGATCTAACATTAGAGTATTGGTCATTCAAACCTTTGAGAAATTTGACCAACTTACCTTGTGATTTATACTTGTGCAAATTAGTGGTGGCACCACAAGTGCAAGGAATCGCACAAGTGGAATCGCGAGTTGGACGAAAATTCTTCATTTCTTCCCACATAAAAGTTATTTGAATGAAATAATTGGAGATGTCAAGAGTACCTTGTTGTAAGCGTGTGAGATCGTCTTGGTTATCGAAGATTCATAAGATATCTCCTTGATAAAATTGTTGATCAAGAATTTTCCAAATGATGACGGCATTATCGATCCATAGAATGGATTTGTTGATACTCTCTGAAATTGATCGTTGAAGCCAAGATAACACCATGTTGTTGCATCATATCCATTGGTCATGAAGAAAATGGTTAGATGTAGGTTGAGGAAAAGTCCCATCAACAAATTTCAATTTGTTCTTTGAGATTAATTTAACCTTCATCGCACGAGACCAAGAAGAAAAATTCTTGTAATACAGTGAAGGCTTAGCAAGATTCAACGAGGGGTTTTCATAAGGACGCAAGTAGTAAGGATTGGTTGAAAATTTAGAATAGGATTAATCCATGGTAGGCACTAAGAAATGGGAAGAAAATGCTAAAAAAGGATAGCAAACAGAAGAAAGGAGAAGATGATTCTTATAGTTAATCTGATACCATATTGAACTAAGAACTACACAAATATAAGATTGAGTATTCTTCATCTATTAATTAATCAAGAGTTAATAATCATCTATGATTCTAGACGAGATGGACCACTTAAATAAAGAAAATATATCAAACTAATAACAACTAACAAACCTCATAATAATAGGAAAAATCTAACTAATCCCTTTTAATTCTAACTTGCTCTTATTTTGATGCTCTATTTGGGATAATTTCACCACTAGTCACATATTTGATGTTCTATTTATATAATATTTTAGGTTGATCTTGCCCAATTTATAATATTTTTACAAAATTTTCTTTCAAGAAGTTTCAAGAGGAGTTTGAAAAGGTAACTATATACAAGATTTGTGAAGAAAATCATGTAGAATTTATTGTGAAATATTACAAGGAGTAACATTCACAAAGCATAAAGTCTAATGGGATTGTGATATGTTTGGTTGTAGTTGTAAGCATTTTGAGTGCTGAAAATGTAGTTTTGTTAGTACTAAGAAAGATGAATTGATAAAAATAAAACCATATATTTTGAATTTAAAGAATATGAACATTTTAAGTCTGAATGTTGCTATTAAGAAAAAGTCACTATTAATAAAAATCAATCACTATCTTTTAATTTTTTTTTATTCTAAGTGATAACAAAATTGAACTTTTAGAGGATAAAACTTGTAATTCTATCAAGTATGAATTATCATTTCAAAACATTCTAAAAAATAGCATTGATGGAAGTAAGACGATATAAATGATTTATGGTGTTAGTAGGACTGGTAAAAGGGGATTAGACTTTGAAGAAACAATAGAGAATACCACCTCACCTGAGGCAGTGTGCACAATATGCTCTATAAAGGGACATAACAAAATTTAACGTCCCATGTTAAAAACATAGAAAACTAGGAAGCCTTCAAAGACTAAAAAACAAGGACCCAATCAAATATGAGTACCTATTTTTTTTTCCTCTTGAAACTCCAACCTTGGTTACTGAACAGTGGATGGTCGCATCATATGACGGGCGAAACTTCTTTGTTCCAAAATGTGATCATGAAGAAAGGAGGAATAGTGCGCTTTGGAGGCAACTAGAAAGGAAAAATCATTGGACATGGTACAATTGGTAATGGTTCTTTACCCTCTATTAATAATATTTTATTTGTTCAAGCTCTTAAACATAATTTATTAAGTATTAGTCAATTAAGTGATAATGGTTATGAAATTATGTTTAATAAACCTTTAAAACTTAGAGAAACAAGATGTTGAGTGCCTCATGTAAATTAATGAAGAAAAATTTGTGTGGCCCAAAAGGTTGGGTCAGGCAAACTTAAAATTAATATCAAAATTGAATATACTTCAACTTTTAGATGGTTGCCTAATCTTGGATACAAAACATAAGTTACATGTGAAGCTTGTCAAAAGGGAAAACAAACCAAAAACTTATTTCCCTCAAAGAATTTTGTTTCTACAATAGTTGATGATTACACTAGATGGACTTGGGTAAAGTTCTTAAAAAATAATGATGATTGTCATAAACTATTTATTGTTTTATGTAAACATGTAATGAATGAAAATTGTATTTGAATTGTAACAAATAGAAGTGATCATGGAAGAGAATTTGAAAACAAACTCTTTGAAAGTTTTTCTGAAGAGAATGAAATCTCACACAACTTTTCTTCTCCCAGAATACAACAACAAAATGGTGTTGTAGAAAGAAAGAATAGACCCCTCCAAGAAATGGCTAGAACCATGTTAAATGAGATGAATACTGTAATACATGTATGAGAAAAAGTAATTAACATTGCATGCTACATTAAGAAAAGAATATTGATTAGACATATGCTTAATAAAACAACTTATGAATTGTGGAAGAATAGAAAATCCAACATTTCTTATTTTTGTCAATTTGGTTGTATTTGTTTTATTTTAAACACAAAAGATAAATTGGGCAAGATTTAAACACAAAAAATAAATTAGACAAGATAAATTGGTTGTATGGAAGAATCAATTCATGTCAGATCTAACGAAAAATATCCTAACAATAAAGAGTTAGAGCAAGAATATAATTTTACAGGTACACCATAACCAAGCAATACAAAAGAAACAATCAAAACAAATAAAATCAACAAACTAAAGGATGAAAATATATAAGCGGTTGAAACATCCTTCAATGCAGCAGAGATAAAAATTGCAATGACAATTCAAGTCAAGAACCTTTAGAATAAAAAAATATTTGGAAATATAAATAATCACACCATCCGACTATGATTATTGGAAATTCAAATGATTCCCTAAAGACAAGAGCTTAACATATCTTTTTTTTTCTTCTAATTATCTGGATTAGAATCAACATCAGTGGATGAAGCTCTTTCAGATGAAGAATTAAATGAATTCAAACGAAATGGTGTTTGGGATCTGGTGCAAGGACCAAAAGATAAGATACCAATTGGAACTAAACGAGTGTTCAAAATAAATTGAATGAAAAGGGAGAAGTTGTGAGAAACAAATCGAGACTTATACCACAAAGCTACACTCAACAAAAGATATTGTTTAGACTGAGACATTTTCTCTAGTGAATATGTTAGAGGTTATTCAAATTTTATCATCTTTTGCTGCATTTAACAATATTATATTGTATCAAATGGACGTAAAAAATGGTTTTTTAAATGGATATATTAATGAGGAAATATATGTAAAACAACCCCCAGGATTTGAAAATGATGAGTTTCTTGAGAATATCTTTAAACATAAAAAATAATTATATTTTCTAAAACAAGAACCTAGGCCTTGCTATGATAGATTAAGTAATTTCGTACTTGAAAATAATTTTGAAAGAGGAATAGCTAAGACTACATTATACAAAAAACTTCTAAAAATGATATTCTTATAGTACAAGTATATGTAGATGATAGAATATTTGCTTATACTAATGGCATGGTATGTCAAGAATTTTCTAAGTTGATGTAGAAAGAGTTTCAAATGCTCATGATTGGAGAACTCAAGTTTTTCTTGGGAATTCAGATCCAACAGACTCAAGATGGTGTACTGATCCATCATACCATATATACCAAAGAACTTCTCAAAATGGATTACTGCAAACCCATGAGCACTCCAATGCACCCAACCTGCTCACGTGATAAATATGATTCAGGAACACAAGTTGATTAGAAAATCTTCAGAGGAATGATAAGATCACTCTTATACTTAACTACTTCAAGACCCGACATTCTTTTTATTGTCTGCCTCTATGCCAGATTTCAATGACACCCAAGAGCATCTCACTTAATTATAGTCAAAAGAATACTCGTATACTTGGAAGACATTACCAACTTAGGGCTATTTTACAAGAAATCATCAAATTACAAGTTGGTTGGATTTTGTGATGTTGACTATGCAGATGATTATGTAGGTGACACTCTAATTTGACTATGATACTCCTGTCTCTAATTCTGGTATTTACATAATGACTTTGACTTTCATGCTTCTGACTATGACAAAAGTCAATGCATATGAATAAGTCAATGTCTCTAACAAAAGTCAACAAACATAACAAAAGTCAACGTACATACAAAAAGGCAACGTCTATGAAAAAGTCAATACCTCTGATGAAGGTCAATGAATCTGAAAAATTGCGAATGACTTGGAAGATGTGTTTTTGATGAAATCTAGAGGATTCTAGATCAGACTCTAAAACAGGAAATTGTTGCCTTTAATCGTAATACTGGCAATTTTGCCTCAAATACTAGTTCTAGAAGACGTCAAAGTTCAGAAAAGACTTGGAAAAATACAAAGATTGTTTGCAGAGGAATCATCCCTGACAAATGAAAATATTGGCTAAGTAATTTTTAACTAGCATAAACGGTTCGTAGAGGAATCATCATTGACAACGATCATAAGAAATTCGAATATGCAGAAATGGCCAAAACTGACGCCACACAATATCGTACCAATTCAAAGCAGCGATTTAACAACATGCATTGTCGTATATTGTGCCTTACCCGAGTAATGTTTCAACAACATAACTTCAAATAGCATACACATCACTCTCTTAATCAATATTCTATAAGTCCTATTTACTATACTATGTTGTTTGTGTTGGAAATGATGGAAATTAAATGGAATTAATGATGGCAATTAATGAAGAACTAGTGTTGTGAATTGAAAAAATGAGAAGTCCCACATAGGAGGGAATACACTCATTATTAGCATTTATAAGGTGGAGGTATTGGACTTGGATTGGGCCCCAAGGGGCACCTCAATTATTGTGAAGGAGGAAGAACGCAAGCAAATGGACCACCGCACACGCGCGCGCGCGCCACCCTCCGTCCGGTCGGCTCGGCCCGGCCCGGTCCGGTTCTACTGGGCTTGGCTTGGCTTGGCTCGTGCCTGATGGATCCCCCATCTTTCTCAGATCCAGTTGTAGAACTCCTCTATAAATAGAGGGTACACCTCAATTGGAAAAGCACACCAAAAGCCTTCTGTATCTTTGGCTTTTCACACTTCTCCCCCTTCTTAGTTTTTTCTTATATTTCTCACGAGTGGCCTTAGTGTCATATTATGAGTGGCAGTCATTCGACTGCCATACAGAAGGTGTAATTCTAGAACTGTTTTCTACAATGCAGCTGCACTCCGATACAGAGTATATGGGTTGTTTTATCCTAGGGACTTCGTGGTTGATAGTCTGCCTTGCACAATTTAGGCAGTGTCTCGAAACGCCTTAAAGAGAGCGACCTAGTCCGCGACTCAACCCAGTAATTTTAATCGGTGGCATTGTTCTTTTTCAATTTTTTTTTTAAAACTTCGTAAACAATAGTTTGCAATAAACATTAAGGGGCTTACAATACTTCTCACCATTTTTTAGGATGAACAATTTTAGGTTCTTGTTAGACTTCTTCTCAACCAAAGCTTGAAATTGTTTGAATATCCAAAACGTCATCTTTTCTTTCAAAGTATAAACCCGTCATTTCTCAAAACAATCATTAGTAAATGATTTTACCTTTGAAAGGCCTTAAACGTCATAATGTACCAATTGAAGTAACTCTTACTTTCTTTAGGAAATATGTCTTTGTAAGAATGTTTTGGTCTATTTATTAGCCACACAATGGAAACACTTCTTCAAATCTACATTTTAAAATCTTGGAAGAATTCCTTTTAGTTAAGTAACTTAACCCATTTCCATTTATATGACTAAGCTTTTAGTGCTACAAAGATGTTTCCATATCACAACATTCATATTATCTTTAGCAAGCAACCGTAGCTTTTATCCAACATAATTTAGATATTTTTCCCCTCTAGCCAATACTAAGCTACTTCTGTTAAGTTTTCACTTATCATTACCAATGTGATTATCATAATGATTATCATAAAATATATGCACAAAGATTAAATTAAAGCAAATATATAGACTATGGAGCATGTTTAGATCCTTAAGAGACAATTGTATTTCCATGCTAGGTTGCAAGTAAACATCAGTAATGCTAATCAGCATAGATACACCATCATTGTCCATCTTTAGTACTCTAAAGTTACTTGAATTATTATGTGTGTATACATGTGACAATAGTGATACTTGACATTCTTGTATCAGACTAGAGTTACTCTCTCTTGTCTCTTCCACCCTTCTTGTACTAGGATAAGGAGGTTTGAGGTTGAAATCACCCAAAATGCACCATCTCAATCTCTATATTAATTAATGGAACTTATCAATTTCTCTTATGAATATTTTCTCAAAGCGTGGCACAAGGTGCATACACATTATATAGTCATAGACACCTTCATCCTATGATCTTCCCCCCACCAGCCATCTATCTATACACACAAAGTGACTATCCCTCTCAATGTTACTAATTAACATCCAAAGTCTTACTAGTCTTGCACATATGAATCTATCAATAGACAAAATGTAATATATAGTTTTGGAAAAATATGTTATAAATTATCTAGGGAAAATGTAATGTTATGCTTTAACAATATATAATTTTGTTTTCATTTTAGTACTTTATGTTTTTAAAAAGTAAAAATATTTTCATATAAAAAATTTGATTTTTACATTAATTAGTAAACAATATTTTATTTTACTTTATTTCGAAGGTATGTAGTTTATCATGACACTTTTTCTCACTTAAAAAAGTATGGTTTAAATTTTTCATTAGACCTATAAATATGTTGAGCAGGCCTTGGATTGATAGTTACTCTAGGTATGTTTACATATTGGTGTTGCATATAAAAACTTTAATTTAGTGCATTGATTAATTTGGTTGGAATATATATATATATTCCATTTAATAAATATTTTCTTATAAAAAATAAGTAAAAATATAAATATAAAATGCAAAACATGAGCGAAAATGGAATTATTAA
>JBBPBR010000006.1:1444468-1457329 GCA_037974775.1 Cicer pinnatifidum | reverse complement strand
AAAAAAAAAAAAAAAGAAAGTAAGAAACTTTTGTACCAAAAGAAATAGAAAAAAATAAAAAAGAAAGTAAGAAATTAACTTTTCATGCATCGTGGGCGGCATATATATACTAACAACTTGATTTTTGAACCCATTGAACATAACCAATTTAATTTTTATATATATATGTAAGTAGAAAAATCATTAATATCACTAAACACTCTTGATAGATAAGTAGATTATTCTAATTGATCCATTCGTGGCAAAATTAACAATTAAGTGGCAACTACATGACTTTCAAAATGTTGAATAACTTAGATTCTTCTAGAACTATAATTTATGATAAGCTAAAGTGAGTGAGTAGTGTCATGAGAGACAGCTTGACTAGACCAAATATAAGGTATCATGTTGAATTGGTTGAACTTGAATGTATATTGTATATATCAAAGGGAAATTGAATAATTTTAGGTACTTTAATTTCTCTTGAAAATTTTAGTAGTCAATAGCAAGTTGAATAAAGACATCAACATGGCAACTATAACTATATACTTTTATTTTGTTGAATTAGTTTTGAAAATACAATGGATTATGACAACAAGCTCTTTTAAATGGATTAACAACTATTGGAAAGATTCATTTACTTTGCGAAAATATTTTTTTGCTGTTATTTTTTAAAATTTGTGTTTGTTTTACTTTGATAAGAGATTTTTAAAGATAACTATTGTTATGGAAAAAAATATGAAATGTTAACTAATAAAGATGTATTTTTTTCAAAAAATAATGAAGATAATTTTTTTGACACTTTCATTATTTTTAAAATGTAGATAATTATTTACTTAAAAAATATTTTATCCGTTTGTTAACAAAATTAAAATTAATACAAAATTTTAAAAGAAAAATATTTGCAAAATGTATACGACCCTAACATTATCCTGTAAAAGATTATCAAATGCTATTTTTATTAAATATTATTATATACATTTTTTTAACATATATTTTCTTTGATTGATTAAAATATACATAAGTTTTATTAAATTTATATGGAACGGATATATTTTAATGTGACCTATGTAAATTATAATGAATTAAATAAAAGTGCATGGAAAAATATATCTTTTATGAAGAATCAGGTATTTATTATTTTATTGCACAAGTTTTGGATTTTGAATATAAGGAAGGATTAGATGAGTCAAAGAAAAAAAGGAATAGATTAAGATCGCAGACATTTGAACATAGAGTTGAAGACACTAGTAATTAAGTACCAAGTGTAAAGGAAGAGTTTGACTTGACCAAAATTTTAGTAACTTTCGATACTTTAAATTCTTTTGAAATGGACTCGCACGATATTGCAAAGTAGAGTTTGGTTTTGAAGACAAAAAGCTTCATTTCATGCATGCATGTAGCCATTCTAGTTCTAGAAATGAATTGATGAATAAGATTATTAACGTACTTTGGTCAGACTCTTCTTCCATAATTTAAATAGCAAAACAAATATTATTGTTTTTACCTACTAGTTCAACCAACAAATACTAAAATTGTTAAGTTGAACACCTTGTCTCAAATTCGAATTCGAGACTTTGCAGTTGTGCGTATGAGTTTCAAGTCATAATTAATTGATATTTTGTGTATAGAAAAAAATTATTATCATGATAAAAAAAAGTAAAACAATTTTATCTATATAGAGTAGTGTAGGGTAGTTTTACAACGTTGACGGATCATAACTGTTAAAATATAAAGAATATTTAACTTTAATCTATTACGATTGTAAAGAGAAAAAATGGTTTTATAAAATTAAATTCGTTTATTGATCAATTCACAAGAGTTGACTAATTGTTTGAAGCGATCTTTGGAAACATAAAGGCAAGTGTAGTTTTGGAAATTAGTAGATCTTCCAGCAGAATCCCAACGAATAGGTTGTAAATGGATCTTTAAGAAAAAAATAAAAGTTATGGTACTATTGATAAATTTAAGGTTAGGTTTGTAGCAAAGAGATTTATACAAAAATAAGATATTGACTACTTTGATACTTATGCACCTGTAGCAAGAATTGCATTCTTAAAAGTGTTTTTGACACTAACTTCTATCTATAAGTTTGTAATCCATCAAATGGATGTCAAAATTGTTTTCCTAAATGGAGAATTAGATAAATATGTTGATGTAAAAACATTTTTGATATATGTTTTAATGACAAAAAACCTTATGAAATAAATGATTAAGTTTTATGAATAATGATCCACTAATATTTGCACTTGAGTTTTATTTAAGGAATTTGAATTGCATATGTGGACAAGCAAAAAGCCATTCACATCAACAAGTGCATAAATATCTACTCAATAATAAAAGAATCTCAAAAGGAATATATCATATATCAACCATTCAAGAGAATGATTATTGCATCTTCAAGATAGCATCTTCATGAATAAAATGTCCAATACATTCATACTTATACTAAAGTATCTCAGGAATACTTGATCGACAAGATAAAACATGCGTAACACCAAGAGAAATTGTAGGAAGTATTTCTTCAACAAAAGAATTCTCCTCACGTATAGAAGACAACATTCTCAATTGTTATGAAATACTATTCTTGTAACACCCTGATTTTTAACAGCGCGAATGTATTTTTTTATAAAAAAAAACCGATTAATAAAATACCAAAGCGTAGTACAACGAAAAATATCATAATTAATTACATCATAATTATAACAAACTGAAATAGTTTTGAGGCGATAAACCAAAATATCCAAATATAAAATACATTGGGGCTATGAGACCTATCAGACATCGCTCATACCCCTGGAGTATTCTCGACAGACACCTGTACAAGTACTGCTCCGAGAAATACTAATCCCCCCATGGTCACGTCAAAAAAAAAATGGAACATGGACCCATCAAATCAGAAGTCATCTGACCGTATAAGTATAGTTACAATCATCCCAAAATAAAATAAGTACAACCACAAAAAAAAAAAAAGACATCAAGTCCCTATACAACAAAACTATTATGATCATACTCTAGCAACTACAATAACATGGGTGACCTCCACACACTCCACAAGTCCCGTCTGACGCAGTATCCATCTTCAAGGTAACCTCCTCCTCATCAACATCCATAGACGGATCGGTCTATTCAGAAGTCAGATCCACCCACGAGATAAGAGGCTTCGGCGGCGCTGGAATCTCAAAACAATTCAATAATTCCATGATGGTCGGTAAGTGATCATTCATCGGAAAAATAAGCTATGACTCGGCTCGCCTAGATGGTCTCGCAATCTCTCGCTCCACTGGCATCGGCCCCTTTTCCTTTCCACCAGTCCCTAGTCCAACCACTGTATCCTCAGCTCCCACGGTGGCCTCCGCCTCAACTCTAACTGAGGAATCATTCGCATCTTCCCAAGCTCCACTCATCCCAAGCACCAATCCAGAAGGTACCGGATAATCGATCTTCTTGTATCTTCCTCTCCCTTGTCACTCCTAAAACACTTAATAAAAGTTTCATGTTGAAGTTCTACTTGTGCATTAAATATTTTAAATCTATATAAAACTTCACCCTTTACAGTACATAAATAAACATAACAGAATCTAGCGCAATCAAAAATATAACTGACAATAATTTTCACCATCAATTGTAGGTCAACCATGTAAATCACATACATGAAAATGAATTAAATCTAATACCTCATAACTTATTTCAACTCTTTTAAAAGGTTGTCTTGTGATTTTAGTTAACATACAAGTATTACATTAATTTGAATTGTCCTTAAAAGTCGGAATTAAATTTGATTTCATCACATCATTCAATTTTTTGAGGTTAACATGTTGTAGTCACATATATAGAACAAAGACTTAGACATATCATTGAGAATATGACTCATGCATATATAGTCATCATTTTCCCACTTCTACCTCTCTTGTGTTCTGCTAATGTTTTCATTTCCTTCTCTAGTAGCCTTTTGGTGTTCAGAACATATACCATCTTCAAAGTTGTAAGAAAAAATTTCATCTTTTTTTTTTTATGTCAACAAATAAAGTTTCCTCCATTGAATCTTTCCAAATTCACAAATCAGAGGTCATTTCATTGAGTGATGCGGTCATCGATTGAAAATAAAATTGAATCTAAAGATTATTGGATTTGTTGGTGATAATTGTTGCAACACTTTAACAAATAAGTTGTTGATGAATATTATATTTAACGAATTTCAAAGCGTCTTATTACATTAGTCTTTAGATTCGATTACCCTCCACCAATCAGATGCAAAAGGAATAAATAGTGAATCCCTTTTAGGATACTTTATAAAACCTTGATATAATTTACACTAACACACCAATAGCATCTTTCAATAGTTTGTTACAAAATAATATTTCCTATACTTCACTCATGGATTAGAGAAGGATATGATGACTTAGAACATATAAAATGAATGCATTTGGTGGTAGAAATGTCATCCCTTTTTGAAACAAGTCAGTTATTATGAGTTTGAAACTATCATCTTGGAATTTTTCTCAAACTACTATTGTTTGTTTGAAATTTACATCATTATCAAGAAACCAATCTTTAACACCACATATATAACTATTATGCTAAATCCAATAATTACATATTCTTTAGTGGAATTATGAAATTTTGTAAAGGACATAAGCAACATCTTTTCCTTTTCGTCAAATTTAACAAAATTTGCATTCTTCTCTCTAAAGGTGTTGGAAAACACAAAAACAGGGGAAGGGTGAATTGTGTTTTGCCGTTTTTGTTGAAACATAGAGTATGTTAATGTGTGAATTTAAAAGTTGTTGAAGTCCCACATTGGAAAACTATTATATTTTGAATAGTTTTTAATTCTACAAATACTAAAGTCCAACATTGGATATAAAATATATGTGGGTTTGCTTCCATCACTATATAATGAATTTCAAATTCTTGCGGAAAGTACACCAAAGTTGGATGCATTTCACAACTTTCTCTTTTCTCCCTTTTCTATTCTGCTCGACTTATTTCCGAGCTATTTCTCCATTTTCTTTCTATCCCTTCCATATTTTAGAGCGGTTTTGCACCGTAGTCCTTTTGATATTTTAAAGTGATTTTATATTGTAGTCCCTTCAATATATAGAGTGGTTGTTATGCCGTAATTCTGTCAATTTTTTGAGTGGTCCAAATACCATTATCCTGTTAGAGCATTTTTTATGTCGTAGTCTTGTCGTTTTTTTAGAGCGGTTTTTATGTTGTAGTCACGTCGATTTTTTAGTGGTCCTAATACCATAACTTTGAGAGAGATTTGTATCGTAGTCTTTTAGAGCATTTTTTGTGCCTAGGCGGTTTTTTATGACGTAGCCCTTTTGATTTCTGAGTGGTCATAGTACCATATTGCAAGTTACTTTATCCATTGAGAGTGACTTTAATCACCATATTAAGGGTGTAATTCTAGAATGATTTTCTATGGTGCAATAGAACTCTGATACAGTTTGTCTGAGATGTTTTATTATGTGGACTTCGTGTTTGATAGTCTGTCTTGCATAATTTGAGTAGTACCACAAAATTTCTTAAAGAAAGCGACCTAGTCCGTGAATCAACCCCAATAATATCTTTAGTGGCATAAATTGATTTTGAAATAATTTTTGAAACTCAAAAACAACATTTTAAAGACTTTTCTTTATGCCATGTCAGCCGAAAAGATTATTGGATTTGGTTCTGTTGCCTCTGATTTCAATAAATGTTTCAGTTTGAAGCAAATAGAAAATGATAAGAAAGATGAAGAACTAATCCAATGGACTTGATGATCATCTGTATGACTACTACAGTTCCATTAATAGTGCTTGAGATGTTTAGGATGCTATGAAGAAGAAATATGATATGGAGAAAGTTGGGGCCAAAAAATATGTTGTAAGCCGCTACCTAGAGTATCATATGATAGATGACAAATTTGTGGAGGTTCACTCCCGTTAAATTCAGAAGATAGCTCATGAGATCATCTCTTATGGTATGGCTTTAGATGAAAAATTTCAAATTATTGTTATTATTGACAAACTATCCCTGCTTGGAAGGATTTCAAAAATTCTCTCAAACATAAAACAAAAGAATTTTCTCTAGAGAGTCTTAGAGATAAAGAAAAAAAATATATTGTTTATAGTTTTCTTGTTTTTGTTTATTGTTTTCTTCTAAATAAGCAATAGAGACAGATTTGTACATCAATTCTAAATATAATATTTTTATTGGCAATTGGTTCTCCACTGATGCACATTTAAATTAAATTAAGAATGTCTCCTTCTGTTTATATGTGTGGTTTTAATATTTGGAATGCTAGACTTTGTCATATAAACAAGAATTTCAAACATAAGTAACTTAGGTTTAATTCCAAAGTGATATTCAAATAATTTTGAAAAATGTGATTTTAATAGTCAAGCTAAAATAAAAAAAGAGTTCACATAAATCAATACTCAAAGAATCTGAGTCTTTAGATTTAATATATATATATATATATATATATATATATATATATATATATGAACTTGATGGGACGTTAATAAGAAATAGAAAGTGTTATTTTATCACTTTTATTCACTATGCCAAAAATGGTATTTTACAGCGCTTTTTTTAAGTCATTTACAACGCTTTTTCAAAAAATTAAGTGTTGTAGTATCCAGCGCTGTAAAAAGATACAAGAGCGCTCTTTAAAATAAAAAAAGCGCTGTAAATCTCTTCTAAAAATGCGCTGCTTGTTGTATTAGTTTTACAGCGTTTTTTAAAGAAAACGCTGTAATAGGTGCATTCTTTTATTTCAATTAGATCTCTTTCTGGGAAAATATCAACAATCTCCTTCATAATTCGCAATATACGGTATCCGAAGTCCATGTTGTTAGTTTGACGAGAGCACTATAAAATAAAACATATAAGTCAATAAATATTTGTGCATTGATTGTTAATGAAATTTTAAAGGCATATATTTCAAACCTTTATTGGATTCCATGTGATTTATTTGATTTTTGCTTCGACACTGTAGCACCCATTTGAGCTCGAAAAACTTGTAAAACACTATCAAATAAATGTGATTATTAGCATTAACAAACACATTATATATATATATATATATATGTAAGAAATAAATGAATAAATGAATACAATACCTGAAGAGTGCGAAGAAGGACATTATTGTTCGTAAGGACAGTAGGGTTCACAATGACAAGGATAATGAAGAGGAGAAGGACACTGAAACATAATAAAGAGGAAACTGAAGCGATTTTCTATTATATATAAAATTCTATTACAGCGTTTTTTACAGCGCTTTTTTTACAGCGCTTTTACAAAAAGCGCTCTAATAGGTCCTTTAATTATGTGAAAGTGCAAGTCTTTTACAGCGCTTTTTTTACAGCGCTTGTCAAAAAAGCGCTGCAAAAGACCTTCTTATTTTTTTTAAAAGTCTTTTACAACGCTTTTCCAAAAAGCGCTCTAATAAGTCCTTTAATTATGTGAAAGCGCAAGTCTTTTACAGCGCTTTTTTTACAACGCTTGTCAAAAAAGCGCTATAAAAGACCTTCTTATTCTTTTTAAAGCCTTTTACAGTGCTTTTCCAAAAAAACGCTCTAATAGGTCCTTTAATTATGTGAAAGCGCAAGTCTTTTACAGCGCTTGTCAAAAAAGCGTTGTAAAAGACCTTCTTATTTTTTTTAAAAGCCTTTTACAGTGCTTTTCCAAAAAGCGCTCTAATAGGTCCTTCAATTATGTGAAAGTGCAAGTCTTTTACAGCGCTGTAAAAGACCTTCTTATTTTTTTAAAAAAGCCTTTTACAGCATTTTTCCAAAAAGCGCTCTAATAGGTCCTTTTACAGCGCTTGTCAAAAAAGTGATGTAAAAGACCTTCTTATTTTTTTTTTAAAAGCCTTTTACAGCGCTTTTCCAAAAAGAGCTCTAATAGGTCCTTTAATTATGTGAAAGCGCAAGTCTTTTACAGCGCTTGTCAAAAAAGCGTTGTTGTATCCTCCGTTATTTTTAAAATATCATACAACAGCGCTTGTATTTAATAAGCGCTATAAAAGACGCGCTATAAAATGTCATTTTTGGCGTAGTGATTGACGATTGTTTTGACTATACTTTCGTATATATAAGATCTTTGTAATTGAATTTGAAAATCAATTTAGTATAAAGATTAAGATGTACTGAGAATAATTCTAGTTTAGTTAATGAGTTTTATAAAATGGAAGGAATTATACATGAAACCACAACACCTTATTCACCAGAAATGAATGATAAAGCTGAAAGAAAAAATAAAACTCTTATTGAACAAGTTGTTGCTATTATGCTTAACACTAGTGCAACATCTCATTGGTGGGGGAAACTTTATTGTTTATTTGTTATATTTTGAATAGAGTTCCCAAATCTAAAAACAAAACATCTTCTAATGAGATAGTGAAGAAAATACAACCGAACCTGTCTTAACTTGGGGTTGTCTAGCTTATGTCAGAATCCCCGATCCCAAGCGAATTAAACTCGTTAGTAGAGTCTATGAATGTGTGTTCATTGGGTATACAGTAAACAATAAAGTGTATAGGCTTTATGACCTAAATTCAAAAGTGATACACCAAATGGATGTCAAATCAAATTTTTTAAATGGTGACCTGGAAGAAGAAATATATATTGAACAACTTGAAGGTTTTGTAATTCATGGACAAGAAGAAAAGGTGTGTAAGTTAGATAAATCTTTTTATAGTCTTAAACAAGCTCCTAAGCAACGACATAAAAAGTTAGATAACTTGATTATATCGAATGATATTAAAGTGAATGAAAATGACAAATGCATTTATTACAAATTTGAAAGTGACATTTGCACTATCGTATGTCTCTATGAACTATCAAACGTTCATGCTCTAAAAATTATGAAATCATTGTTGTGTAACAACTTTGATATGAAAGACCTTGGAGAAGCGAATGTAATCCTTGGAATCAAGATTACTATGTCCAAAAAAGAAATTTATTTGAATCAGTCTCAATATGATGAAAAGATCCTAAACAAATACAAATATTTCGACTGTAAACTTGCTTGCACACCATATGATCCTAGTGTGAAACTTTTCAAGAACACTGGCGAATGTATTAGACAAACTGAATATGCGAGCATCATTAGTAGCCTCAAGTATGCCATTGATTGTACTAGACTCAACATTGCCTACATCGTGAGACTATTATGCAGGTTTACTAGTAGACCTAGTATGGAGCATTGACACGCTATTGAAAGAGTCGTGAGATACCTAAAAAAGACCATGAGTCTTAAATTACATTATCAACATTTTCCTGTCGTACTTGAAGGATGCAATGATGTTGATTGGAACATTTTATCAGATGATTCTAAAGTAACTAGTGGCTATATTTTAATGTAGCTAGTGGTGTTGTATCTTTGAAATCGAAGAACATACAATATTGGCTTTGTCCACTATGGAGTCTGAAAAAATAGCACTAGCTATTGCTAGTGAAGAAGTGAGATGGTTGAAATGCTTGCTAGCTAAGATCCTTTTTATGGGAAAAACTTATGACAAATGCGTTGATCCATTGCGATAGTATCGCAACTATTGCGAAGATTGAGAATCATTATTACAACGGTAAGAGACAAAAAATTTGTTGTAAGCACAACGTTGTTATAAAGAGTTACTTTCTAAACGAGTTGTTATAGTGGATCATGTACGCACCTGATGAGAATCTAGTAGGTCCTTTGACGAAAGGGTTAGCTAGAGAGAAAGTCCTAAATATATCCAAAATGGATGTGACTAATGCCTATATATTCATTCATGATGGTAACTCGACCTAAAAGACTAAAGATCCCAATAATAAAGTTTAATGGATAATAACAAATTGTGAAGTGATATAAGATGAACAAGCTATTATAAATCAGATAAGCTTTTTCTGAAGTGATGATATGATGAGGTAATAGAAACTCTTATTGAGATATAGACTCTATATGGAGTGTAGTACCTAGCTATAGGAATACTCTTGATACACTCACCTATTTGAATGTGGAAGTGGGATCGCTTCCTATGGAATTTTGAGGAAGAATTTTTAGGATGTTCATTATACTGGGATAGACGTGCAGGACCATTAACGCACGAGCTTTTGAGAATACACTCTATGAAAAGGTTGTGCGTAGGTTTGATATCAGAGATAGAGTTCAAGACTACGAGTCACTCTTGTTGAATTTGAATCCTACTTACTATGCAAAGGTTCAAGTCAAGAGACATATTTGTTTATGCACGATTTTATAGAATTGTTTGATGCTATTTCAAAAACAATTTTTTTTAAATTCAAGTGGGGGATTGTTGGAACATAGAGTATGTTAATGTGAGAATTTAAAAATTGTTGATGTCCCACATTGGAAAACTCTCATATTTTGAGTAGTTTTCAACTCTATATATACTAAAGTGCCACATTGGGTAGAAAACATATGTGAGTTTGCTTCCATCACTATATAATGGTTTTAAAACTCTTGTGAAAAGTACAGCAAAGTTGGATGCATTTCCCAAATTTCTCTTTTCTCCCTTTTATATTCTGCTCGACTTATTTTCGAGTCACTTCTCCCTTTTCTTTCCATCCCTTCCATATTTTAGAGCGATTTTGCACCGTAGTATTCGGTTTTGTATCGTAGTCCCTTCGAATTTTAGAGTGGTTGTTATGTCGTTATTCCATCGATTTTTGAGTGGTCCTAATATCACTATCATTTTAGAGTAGTTTTATGTCGTAGTCACGTCGATTTTTTAGAGCGGTTTTTATGTCATAGTTTCGTCGATTTTTGAGTGGTCCTATTACCACAATGAGCAGTTTTGATATTGTAGTCTTTTAGAGCGGTTTTTGTGCCGTAGTCTTTTAGAGTTGTTTTTTATGTTGACTCCTTTTGATTTATGAGTGGTCATAGTACCATATTGCGAGTGAGTTTAGAACCTTTTTCAACTTTCTGACAATATGTCGTTGAGGTGCAAGAGTATTGTAATACCCATTCAAGTACCTTTTATGGATGAAAGAGTTGTTGCCACTATCAGATTGATTTGCATTAGTTCCAGTTTATTTCTGAATTGACACAAAGTTTATTTCTAAGATTCTAACACTCATTGAGATAATAGTACATTTTAAATTCTAATAACTTTCTACCGAGTTGATTTTTCGTTCATTCTAAGATTCTTTTCTTTTGATGTGTTCTAGGATCTTACAAAAATTATTCTTAACACATTACCTTTTCATTCTCTCATCTACAATTTCATATTAATATGTTTCTACTTAAATATTGAGAAATGTATCCGCTAAGAATGTTATCGTTGGAGACCTTGAATAAGCATTTAATGCAAATTAGCCTTTCAGACATATCCATACATATTAGAGTGTTGACTTGTATTGTTGACTAGACAATCAATTGGTTTACTAGAATTGTTGAACGCATAGTCATCAGAGTGGACTTGTAATCAAATTCAGCAGAGACTCTATGGGAGTGCCTTTATTAGAGTCCAACACAACTTCAGTAGATTCTTCAAAGTCATTGTGAACTTGTTTAGTAGATTCATATTCTTTGTTCATTAGAGGATCTAACGTGTACCAGAACATTGACTTTATTAGAGACTTCATTTATAGTTTCTTGTTTTGATCTTATAGTAAGAGGATCAACATGATTTTTTAGTTAGAGACAAATGATCATTCTAATGTTCTTTTCCTTTGTCTTTATAGGGTTAATCATTGACTTATATTTCCTTTTTCTTTAAGGCTTTGACTCGAGTTGTAGATTATGATATGCTTTCTCCATGGAGACTTTATCTTGTTTTAAATAGTAAAAGTTCTAGCGAAACATTTACTACTAATTCACTTTATTTTATTCCAAGAATCTTGATTTCTCGTCACAAAGCTTATAATTGAGCTATCTTGACTTTTGTTGAGCCTTGATATTTCTCCATTATGTTCCAATCTATAGCTTGGAATAGAAAACTATTCATGTTCAAATATTTTGATTAATTTTGTCACAAAGCTTTGATTTGTTTAGTATCGTGAATTATCATTAGAATTTAAATGTTTTTTAAGTATTAATTTCTGACATATCACTTACAAAGGTGATCCATCGTAGCACTGTCTGTATATGTCATCCTTAAAATTTTAAATAAATATTATTTCAAAACTTTTTTTATCAAATAAAATAAATTAAAACAACACAAATAATACTTTTTTATAGATAAAATAGTGGAGAAGCTCATACACAAACTACATGATTTTATGTTGAAATCTAAATCATCATATTCAACATAATAATTAAATTATGCCTTAGGGATATCACTATATTCAAACCTATTAGAAAAATTAAAGATTAATTATCCGTCCTATTGAATTATATAACCACTACACCATTAAAAACAATCCCATATCAAAACTTAAAATGATGAAGAGTGAAATAGAGGACCACTTTGAAATAAATGTCCACAGCCCAAAAAAGATGAATGGTGTCATGCTTAAGAGACATGAACTTGGGAGATTAATTAAGGATCACAGCCATACCAAGCCTTTAGTCATTGAGAATCCGACAATCTATCATTATCAATTTTGCCTTAAGGAGACCAATACTTAATTATAAACAGTTAGTACAAGTACATGCCACACCGTCTTAATTATATATATATATATATATATATATATATATATATATATTAATTTATTTCTAATTATTAAAGTTAATGTATTTTTCTAAATTAAATAAACTAATTGATTTTTGAAATTCAATAACTTTTTTGTGTAAGAGTTCCTGAGGACTGTTGGATGGTGCAATATTTGTGGAGATCATCATATTTAGAGATAAAAATTATTTTTTCGGATCTCAAATATAAATATAAATCAGTTAAAAAAAATTAATATATTTAATTTAAAATTTAGAATATATATA
>JBBPBR010000006.1:1426004-1439411 GCA_037974775.1 Cicer pinnatifidum | reverse complement strand
TAAATATTTGATATTCTTTTGGTATGATATGATTTTTATTTTCTAAAATGCAAATATTTTTGTTTCATAACTCACACCTTTTTTTGATAGTAACTAAAAATTAACATAAATTTTAAGAAATAAAAAAAAAACTTATTTTTCATAAAAAAAAATAGAAATAATTTTTACAAAGCCTAAATTTATAGCATCGAAAATAATTTTTTTAATAAAATTAAATAATTATTTTAAAGATTGAAGTATCACATCTTAATCATATAAATTAATTTCCCTGAAATGTGTTCGTACAAATGTAAACTACTGTTCCTTTAGCATATAGTTTTGAAGTCAACCTTGATGAAGGGAGAAAAAATAATAGGGTCCACTTGATGATTTTGAATGATTAATTTATTTCTTCTCATTTGTCATACACTCACACAGCCGCAACCTCAAAAATAAAATAAAAAAATAAAATAAAATAAAATTATAATAAAATAAAACTCTAACATAATTCCCAACCGACCAACACAAACAAAAATGAAACTCTCTCTCATGAAATTCTTAGTCCTCGCCTCTCTTTTAGAATTTATGGACCCCCCTTTATTTCTTTCTCCACCTCCATATAAAAACTCCACCATGTCTCTTATTTTTCATTAATGAACTCAACTTATTATTTAACACACACACTCTCTCTCTCTCTCTCTTGTTTTTCTTAATCTTCTTCCCTTATGGCTTCCATAACACAATTACCAAACAAAACTAGCATGAATCACATTACATTCTCACAAACCTTTAACTCAAAAATTCACCCCTTTGGTCAAGTTTCACTACCAATGAAAAATGACTTTTCTTCTTCTTCTTCTTCTTCTTCTTCTTCTTCTTCTTATTCTTCTTGTTGTAAGTCATCAATTGTAGCATCAAATTCAGCTTTACTAGGAACCACCCTTCCAACAAACAACAATAATACCTACACTAGTACTATTAGCACCTCCACTTTTTCTAAACACATACACAAAACAACTACTACAAAAACTTTATCAAACTTTTGGAGAGAAGTTCAAGGGTGCAATAATTGGGAAAACCTTTTAGACCCTTTACACCCTTTACTTAGACAAGAGATAATTCGATATGGAGAGTTTGTTAAAGCTTCTTACAAAGCCTTTGATCTTGATCAAAACTCAAAAAGATACTTGAATTGTAAGTATGGTAAAAAAAATATGTTCAAAGAAGTTGGAATGGAAAATTGTGGCTATGAAGTCACAAAGTATATCTATGCAACTCCACCTAACATAACAAACATCATAGAAAACAACAACATCAACAACAATTCCGGCCGGTGGATCGGTTATGTAGCGGTGTCAACCGATGAATCATTCAAAAAACTCGGTCGGAGAGATATCATCGTAACCTTCAGAGGCACGGTTACACATCAAGAATGGATTTCCAATCTAATGAGCTCGTTAACACCGGCAAATCTCGATCCACTTAATCCATTACCACAAGTGAAAGTCGAATCCGGTTTTCTTTCTTTGTATACTTCGGACGAAAGTTCTTCGAAATTCGGGCTTCGAAGTTGTAGAGAACAACTTCTTAATGAAGTTTCAAGGTTAATGAAGAAATATAAAGGTGAGAATATTAGTATATCTTTGGCTGGTCATAGCATGGGAAGTGCTTTAGCTCTTTTACTTGCTTATGATATAACGGAGCTAGGTTTAAATAAAAAAAATAAAGAAGATTTTGCTAGTGTAAGTGTTTTTTCTTTTGGAGGACCAAGAGTTGGTAACCTAGAGTTTAAAAAAAGATGTGAGGAATTAGGTGTGAAAGTTTTGAGAATAACTAATGTTAATGATCCTATAACAAAACTACCGGGTGTTTTGTTCAATGAAAATTTTAGGGTTTTGTTGGGTGGTAGGTATGAGTTTCCTTGGAGTTGTTCTTGTTATGCTCATGTTGGTGTTGAACTTGTTCTTGATTTTTTCAATGTTCAAAACCCTTCTTGTGTTCATGATTTGGATACTTATATTGGTCTACTTAGATGTCCTAAAAATATTGATCTAGTCATTAGTCAAAGTGATGATGGAGTGAACTATTTGTTTGAGAAGGCAAAGGATTTTCTTTTGAGTTCTTCATTACAAGTGTTTGGTGGAGGCAATAACCATCATCATTTTCTTAGTGAAGTTTCAACGGATTTATTATGTTCTTGGAGTGATGAACTACTTTTTGGCCTTGTTCTATTGTTGTTGTAATTTCTTACTTATAAATAGCTACTAATTAATCAACTAATTATATATATATATATATAGAAACCCTTATCTCCTTCTCAATACTTCTCCTTCCAAACCATAGAAGCTAGAAACTATATACGAAAAATAAATATAGAGTTAGAGATTTTGGAAATGGTCGACAAAAAATCTTTACTAGTATATTATGACACGAGTCATGAATGAATATATACATATGTATATAAATTGTATATATATTTTGACATTAATTGATAAACATTTTTGGAAGGATTTTTTGGTGCACAATTTTTATTATAAGTTGCAACATAAGATATAACATATGATATGTGATCTCCACGTATAATTAGTTGTACAGTTTTCAAGCATATGTTGCCATGAACGAGGAATGTGAACTGAATATATATTTCCAGTGTTGTTCAACTAAACATGTAGGGCAACATCATTAAAAAATAATATCATTAATATATGCTAGGTACGATTTTTCTCTTAGTATGGTGGCATACAATAAAAAATAATAAGATCTAAAAAAATTGAAATTTCACAATAAAATATAAAAAATCCATACGAGGTGAATCTACTCATTTTCTGAATTGGTTTTATAGAGATAAATTAAATTAAATATAAAATATAATATAATATAGAAATCTATTCATTCAAGTCACTTCATATATATGTTACAAACTTACAATTGGTTTTCTTTGGCATGCAAGATAAGTGAAACATTTGTCTTTATTTTCCAATAAACTTTTTAACATGTTTCAAATTTTAATAGTGTAAACAAGGGTCCAATCTCAATGTAAACACACCAGTCAATGGTCCTATTTACTTTATGTTTTATCTAATTTTCTTCTACTTAAAATTATTTTACTACATCATTTATGGTATATGACAACTTTTTTTTTTGACGATAAATATAAAATATTGCCTAAAAATAGAACAAAAGGTCCAAGGAAAATGAATGCACAAGTTCGAAAGTGAAGCCATAACTGTGAAAAATAATTAAATAAATAAGCTTCAACCATAATACCATTAATACATGTCTGCATCACAGTTTATACAAGGGATGTGTTATTAAAAATTAGATTCTATAGCAATATCATTGTCAAGTATCAACATAGTAATTTTTAGCTTGGAATGTAATTGAATTGGTGTAATCAAAACAAGAAGGATATCAAATATATTAATTTACAAAACATTTTTATGCTTAAAATAAACATAGATAACCGAGTTCTAAACATAGCAATAGGATCAGTCAATTCATTATGCATATTTGTGACAAAGTATTGAAGTAAAGGAAATAATTGCGTAATTTCATCTTATAAGTATTGGTTAATTGTTACTTTCATGATCATTTGAATGTATATAATCTTATCTTTAATTCAACTTTTTATGACTATTAGCTTTAGGGGATGTATTATGATCCAATACACGCCTTATATTTCTTTAAAGTACATATTCCTTTATATACTTATAGTATAAATTAATATCTTTTTTAGTAAATCAAACATGATAAAGAACGATTGGATGGACTTACCTCGACATAGTCAAGGTTACAAGGATGGTGTTAATTACTTTTTGGATATTGCATTCACCAAAGTAATGGTTGAAGGAGAGTAATGATAAAGTTATCGATGTTGGTGGTGATTTTCAAAACATATCCTAAATTTTGGTTTTGGTTTTGTTTCACCGTTGAGTTGGAAACTAATTCACCGCTGAATTATATTTTTGTTTGCGGTTATGTTTGTGTGTATTGTTCGGTGTTTTGCTCAACTCTATTTCAGTATGTGATTAATGAGTTTCAATTATGTGTGCATTTTTATGTTCATATTTGCGGTTTTGTTAGTGTGTTTTGTATTTTTCTGTATGTTTTTTGCGTTTGTTTCTTCTTGCGAGTTTTGTTTTATCATCTATTTTGTTTAATTTTTTTTTATGCAGCAAAGTATCAATGGAGATGATGAAAATGATAATGAATTATTTCAAGATGACGATATAGGTGATAAATTTCAAGATGATGAATTTGAAATGTACGATGTAGATAATGAATCTAAAGAATATGCACTTGAAGGATTTGGACGAATTTATGGATGATAGTTTTTTAGATGATGTTTTTTATTAGGCATGTACTTAATTGAAGCGTCAAAACTTCAACAAACTATATTTTATCATTTTGCTAGACTTGTACTTTAAAGTGTTAAACTTTATAAATTATATTATGACATTTTATTTACTACTATGTATTTGAATACAGCTAATTAGTTAATAACTTGCGTTAAATTTCTATTATATTTTTCTTAATTCAATTTTTTTGAGTTATATATAATTGTTATAAGTAAAATAAAAGAGAAGATTTAAAATTGAATGAGTTGTGTATGTAATTAAATGATTATGTTTACAAAATTTATTATAAAATAATAGCAAAATGTCCAGTTTATGATTTATATTGAAATAATAGAAAAATAAAATTGTATCTAAATAATATGAATATTGTTTAAAATTATTGCTTTAAGGCAACAATTATCAATTGTTGTCAGCAAATACAACAATTAGAAAATATTGTCTTAGATGTGTTAAAAAGTTGTTCCTTATTCGTATAGTTTCGGAAAAATTTATAAATAGTGTCAAAAAATACGAGAAAAATGTTGGCAAAAATAATAGATAACGCTCATATATGAGGTGGACGAATAATATTGTCCATTCTTTTTGACAATATTTTTCCGTATTTTGACAATATTTTTTAAATTTGTTGAAAAGCAAAAGTGTTGTAGTGTTTCTATATTATGTTTAATAATTTCTTAGTAGATTTAAGATTATATTTAAGCTTAAATGTCCAAGAATCCGCGTATTGATTTATTGTCTTTGCTAATATCTCAATTGGTTTCATGCGTTTACGTCTATTCCTAGATTACAAAGGCAAAATTTCTCATCTTAAAGTCTTTCTCACCCACAAATTTCTTGTTGGTTGGGAGTTTGGCATGAAATTCTTGAGTTGCCAAGGTTTTGAATAGAAAGGTATCATGCAATTTGGAGGATGATGTATCTACAACTTTCATTCATTTTTTTTTTGTTTTTTTTTTTTGTGTTGCCATTTGGTCTTGCAAAACAATTACACAACATAAAAAATTCAAGGTATTCAAGGTTACACACTTTATTCCATCACTCCTTCATTTGAAAACAAAAAAACAAATACCACTCAAAATAGAAAAGATTCACAAATTAACCCAACAAAGTTTCCAAGAGGACAATGCACACCAAATGACAAATCATAGAATAGGCCACAACACCTTTTTGGAAGAATAAAGCTAAAAAAATGGTTGTGACATTTTCTCAAGCAGTATACATTGCAAACTTTACACATAACAATTGCTACTTTAGAAGCATCATTAATACAATTTCTAATTCAATCAAACCACCAGATATTAGTGAGAAAAGTATAAAAACAACACAAATAAAAAGGAAATAACAAGAAAACTTTGAATCTCATCATATCAAGATTAATAGTAACCGTATAATTTTTTTTTAAAAAAACTTACTCAATGTAGGAGAATGAAAACGAAATTGATAGTAGTAGGAGTTGTGATGTTTTTGAAGTTATCTTTGTTATGTCAAAGATTTACTAGAAAATAGATTGAAAAAAGTACTAGAGGTTCTTGTGAGATAGGGAGAGAAAGAATAAAAGAGAAGTGATGGGAAGGGTTATAAACCCTAAACCCAGCGCCAAAGGTGCTTGATCGCTTGTAAGGTGCGCTCAAGCACATCAACAAGGAGTTTAGAAGTTTTTTACTCGTGAAATGCATCCCATCGCAGATTCAACGCATTTCAGAGCGAGATTGAGCACTCGACATGCATGTATAGGGCGCTCTAGAGCACTAGCATAAATTATTCAATTTTTTTTCTTCAGAATTGCGCCCTAGTCATGTAGGCAAGCACCCTTGTGCGCAATAATAGTGATACTATTTTTTTAAATGTGCCCATTGCACGTATAGTTGTGCTCCTGTACATCCAAAACAAAAACACAATATTTTTATGAAAAAACAATGGGACCAGATGCACCTTTTGGTGCTGTGACCGAACAACACATCAAACCACATAAATTTTTTTTCCGAAACTAATAAGTTTATAAAATTAAAAATAACACAACTATCAAATAATGAAAAGGATATAATGTTGGGTTTCATTCCAAAAAGTGCTTGTTTAATGTCCTGAGCTTGACACTCCACTCTTCAAGAGGTGATCTGATTGATGGACTTCGTTAGACGCTTTGATTCTTCTCTAAAGTAAGGTTAGAGCCTTTGTCCATTCACCTTGAATTGGATTTGAGTTTCAATCCTTCAACTCCACCGCACCATACAAAAACACCTTGATTATTATGAACGAACCCAACCATCTTGATTTTAGCTTTCCCGAAAACAACTTTCAATCTTGAATTGAATAGAAGAACAAGTTTCCTTTCCCAGAATTCCTTGAACTGGATATCATGTCACTTCTGTTTTTTTGCTTTATAGATCTTGGAATTCTCATATGCAAAATTTCTAAACATCTCTAACTCAAGTTGAAGAATTATAGATTATTCTGCCTTGGCTAGGTCGAAATTCCATTACTTTGTATCCAAAAATGTATGATGCTCCAACTGAAGTGGGAAGTGACAAGCCTTACTATACACAATGTGATATGGTGATATATCAAGAACGGTCTTAAAGTTTTTTCGGTATGCCCAAAGTGCATCATCAGGTTTCTCTAATCAGTCCTTTCTTAAACCATTAATCACCTTCACAAGAATTTTCTTAATCTACTATTGGATACTTCAACTTACCCGCTAGTTTGTGGATGATATGGGTTGCAACCTTGTGGTGTACATTAAATTTTTTTAGAAGGACTTCCATCTTCTAATTAAGAAAATGAGTGCCTTCATCACTGATCAAAGCTCTAGCCACCCCAAAATGTACAAAAATATTCTTGAGAAATTGAATCACCAGTTGTGAATCGTTGGTTGGGGTAGCACTAACTTCTACGCATTTAGAGACATAATCCACAACCACTAATAATTAAAGTTTTGCATATGAATAGGCATGACATTGGGGCGGGGGCGGGTTTTTCCTCCCAAACCCCCGCACCCAAGAGGTTGGGAAAAAAATCTGCATCTGCACCCATTTTATCTGGTTTAAATTGAAGTCTTCATCCCCGCCCATGACGGGGTTCGGGTTTGCCTGTCTGCATATAAAATTAAATAATAATAATAATAATAATAATAATAATAATAATAATAATAATAATAATATTAATAATAATAATAATAATAATAATAATAATAATAATAATAATAATAATAATAATAATAATAATAATAATAATAATAATAATAATAATATTACTATCAGATAAAGTTCGGGTGCATGGCGAATTCTAAAAATTTTTGGACCCGGCCCAAATTTTTGTTTGAATTGTTGGCTGGGAACAAAAGAATTCAGTTGGGTTGAAGGATATCAACACTCACAAACCCACTTCCACCCCCAAGTTTTGATATCTGGGAAATTCCGCACCCGCATCCAATGGAAACAGATTTTCCCCGTCCAAATCACGATGGATTTGGGTACCCTACGTGTGCAGGTTGTGTTTCCATCCTTACATATGAAGATGGAAATAGACATATAAATTAATTCTCACACATCAAACACTTCTACTTCCAACATAGGATTTTGTGGCCTCTCATTCAGTTTCGAAATGTTTCTAGTGCACTGACATTAATCACACTTTTTCAATAGTTGAAAGCATATTTGAATAGTGTGAGCCAAAACATACCCAATTAGATTACCTTTGTTTTGGTATGATCTGCACTAAAATAACCCCCCATAAATAGAGTCATGGCAATGCCACAACACATTTTTGTGCAATTCCTCAAACATGCATCTCCGCAACAACTGATTCACTCCTTTTTTGTACAATAAAGGTTCATATCATACATAAAATTTTGCATCATGGATGGACTTCTTTCTTAATTGGTAGGTAAAATTAGATTAAATAGCTTCAACCACCTTAAAATGAGCCAAGTTAGTGAACCATGGGGAGTTAGTAGTTGGAAAGATGTGTTTATCAACAAACTAGTCTCGAATCGATCTAGTGTCCTCATTTTTTTCCACTTTCTCCAAACAAGTTAGGTGGTCGACTAAAGTGTTTTTTGAACCTTTCTTATCCCTGACTAGTATTTGCTTAGATTCCTGCTTAACAAACAAATACCTCAAAGTAGCATGATCACTGTAAACAATAACGTTTAATCCTAATAAATAATATCAAAATTTATCACAACCATAAACTACAACCAATAATTCATTTTCAATTGTGGCATAAACATGACTAGCATAGTAAATTACATGCAACAACTTAACATTTCTTTTTCCTAGTACTGCCCAATGCAATGTTATTTGCATCTAGGGATGGGAATAGGCTAGGCCTTCCGTCAAGGGCCTATGACCCGACCTACTTATGGCTTGGCTTGGTCTGACCTATTTAATAAAAAGGCTAGACTCAAGCTATTTTTAAAGCCTATTTATTTAAATAGGTCAGACTCAGGCTTATACAAAAACCTATTATGCCTGACAGACCGACCTATATATATTTTATTATTTATTAATGTTATTTTTTATTATTATATTAACAAAATTATTTCCTATTTTAAAGTATATTCGATAGTCATTCCATATTCGGTAGTGATTCTATATTTGGTAGTTGTTCCATATTCAATAGTCATTTAATTAGTCAATCACTCAGTAATCGTTCCATATTTGTTCGAGAGGTAGTAATGGGTGCGTTTGTTTTAGGAAAAAATCTATTCTTTGAAACCAAAAATCATTTTTTAGGTTTTAAAGGATGTTTTTTAAGATTTTAAAACAATTACTTTGTTAGAAAAATTATTTTTTTGTTTAATATGTATAGATATGTACATTGGTATTTGTATGTGGAGAGCATCATGTGGTATGAGTAGAGCATCATGTAAATTGGTATGGAATATAACATGTAGCTTGATATGTGTATAGGGACTAATTATGGATTCATTTTGCTTTTTTGTTTTCTTGGAAGGTTGTTGCAGTGTTGTTAGTTATTATTTTATTAGATTTGATTATAATTTTATTAGTTTTCTTTTTATATAAATGCATAATTTAGCGTGTTTTGAACAAATATAAAATATAACATTTAAATATTTTAATGTAATAAAGCATTTAAATACACTTCCAGGTCAAACCAGACTTTTAAAGAGGTCATACCAGACAAAAAAAAAAAGCCTAAAATAGGCCATAGGCCTAAAAAATTAATCGTAGGTCAGCCTCAGGCCTTTCAAAGTCTGATATGACATAACCTATTCCCACCTCTATTTGCATCACACATAATTTCAAAAAGTAATGATAAATCTTCTGTAGTGACAATGAGGCATCTATCAACTTATTTTTCAAGGTGTTTAACTTATTCAAACAATCCTCACTAAATTTGAAAGCCGTGTCTTTCACAAGAAGGTTTGTAAAATATTTATCAGCTTTTGAAAAATATTTTATAAACCTCTTATAAAATCAAACATGGCTTAAAAAGCTTTTAATGCACTTCTGGTTGCTAGGAGGGGAAGCCTTTTATAACTTCAATTTTTTCCTTGTCAACCTCGATCCCCTTGTGGGAGATTCGGTGGCCTAATGTAATTCCTCTCTTACCTTGAAATGATATTTTTTTTCCCAATTATGGACCAAGTTTGATATTTCGCACTTTTCTAATGCAAGAGATAAATTACACAAACAATTATCAAAAGATAAACCAAAAACAGAAAAGTCGTCTCTCAAAACTTCAATATGTTTTTCATTTACATCAAAGAATATGGACAACATGTACCTTTGAAATGTGTCACACACATTACATATAAGTGCACACCCCAAAAAGGCACGTAAATGTGGTTTTCTCTTAAACCTCTAATGCATTAGATCTAGTAATCATGTCTTACTAACCTCTTAAGCATACGATTAATGAAATAGTCGGGAAGGGGTATTTCCTCGTAATAGTGTTCAAACTTCAATGATCAATGAAAACTCTTTACCTTGTAACAGTTCGAGTAGGGATTACTCGTTCATCTCATTCATGATGATGGTAGTCTCGCCTTACTAGTGACAAATTGGTTGAGACACGCCCAAAAGTTATTTGAAATAAATAGATGGGATCGACTTCTAGAAGCTTTACCACTTTCTTCTAATCACCTCTTTCATTGTCGGATTCATTATTTTTTTTGGGTGTATGACGATTTGTGATTGTTCTATATCAAGATCTTATGCATACAAAAAGTGGGAGTTATTCCTAGTTGTCAAGTCTTTAATGGTCCAACTGATGGCACCTTCATGCTCGCACAAAATTCATAGCAAATTATCTTCTTGTAACTCATTCAAGGTTACACTAACGATAGATGGGTTCTCATCTCTTTCACCAAGGAATATATATTTCAAGCGAGGAGGCAATTTCTTGGATCAACCATGGGTGCATTTTTCTTTTTCTCTACAAACTATTTTTCTGTCACTTTTCATATCCTCCCATTTAGTATGGAAGTGGAGGGAGTAAGTGATTGTGTTTCTAACATGGCTACACATATTTTATTCTTTGATATTCACTATATTTAACATCATTTTGAACAACTATAGAAACCCTTTCTAATGGAAAAGGAGGTACTTGATGTTCAATTATTTATTTGACTATCGAATCGAGAACTTCAATTTTATTGTACCATTATCTTTCTTTTGAATGCTTTGTGGCTTTAAGAATATTGAATGTGACAGTGTCCTCATTTAGACAAAAATTGTGTAACATTCTCATGGCGGGTGAATCTAGTGTAAATATTACACCTAACATTTAAACCAACGTGGCGACTTGATATCTCATATTCATGACCCGTGAAATTTGATCATCAATCTAGTCACATAACATTCTTGATGTATTATTTTTGTCTTAATTAATAATAATACTTTGACTATGCATACTTTAGTAATAATGTTCTAATATTCAATAGGGTCTCACGATCAAGTCTAACTTAATGTTATATTAAACTAACTATTTATTCTAAGGACTTTATTATATTATACTATTAATAAGACAATGAATGATGTCTTGTACATATACCCAAAATTTTATATATGATATAAATTCATTATACGAATAATAATCTATATAATATAGATTAGAGCTAGGGTTTACACCAACAGTAACATCCAACATGATTTTAGTATTGAGCCTTAAACCATTACAAAATATTTACATCTCAGAGGTGTTGTCATATGCATGATTGGAGCACCCTACTAGTAAACTCTTGAACCAATTTTAAGTGTAACCAAGAGATTTTCCTTCTTTCTATTTGTAATCAGAAATGTCTTGCCTTTTTCTAACAAGCATAGTTGGAGGGACGTATTTTTTCAAGAACTTATCTTCAAGGTCATTCTATGTGGTGATAATATTGTAGGGTGGAGAATTACGCCACTCCTTAGCATCATCTTTCAAGCATAATGGAAATAGTCTTAACCTCTTGGTTTCTTTAGAGTTACTTTCCACCTTCACTGTTTGACATAGTTCAAAGAAGTTTGTGAGATATTTTTTGGTGTCTTCATAATATTTACCAAAAAAGTGAATCACCCTTAACTCTCAGTACAAAGCGAGACTCATTTCAAATTTGTGTACGGAGATTGGCTGGTTATGGATGACCAATCGAGCATGGTTTCTATTCGGGTTCCCATACTCATCGAGGGTACATTCATGTGGTTGTGGTTAAGCCATCTCCTCAAATGCGAAGATTTCCCCAAAATCTTCTTCTTCCACTACTAACAGTGTTTCTCAATTTCTGGATAAAAATAAAAATTTCAACTGAGGATTAGCCTCGCATACATGGTTAGAAAAATTTTGAGAAGTGAAAAGTTTTCAATAAAATAAATATAAAGACAAATTTTGTTGCAAAAATTTTCAATTAAGTCACTAAATTTCAATTCAATAGTGATAAAGCAATCTTTGACAACATCATTGTAAACTTGATAGCATTTCAGCAAGTGTAGTGAATTGTTGCAACTAACAAAAGTAAGACTATTGAAATTTATAATGCGAAAAATGTCAGGATGAATTTCTCTTTGAATCTAACATTGGTTTCTAATTTGATCCTAATTATTGAATTCCTTTATTGAATTATTATTGAATTCTCTTTACTACTTTTGCCCTAATTCTTTAGTGACAAAACATTTAATTTTAAAGTAACCCATAATTCCTTCGTAAATTTAAGATTAGAACTAAACTTATATGTCATAGAATTCTCGTATTGATCAATTGCAATTGCAAATTTCTCAATTGATTTCATGCGTCTACATCTATTCAATAGTGATAAAACAATCTCCAACAAAGGAGTGTCTTGATAGAATTTTAGCAAGTGTATTTAATCGTTTTAAGTAATATTAAAATGATAGTACCAAGTGTCGAACTCAAGAATTGTGTTATAGTATCAAATTTTATATAATTATTGAAATTGAACAAAATTTTCATGAATTGATTGAGTATTGTCAAACTAAAAAAAGTAAGAGTATTGAAATTTATAATGAAAAAAATATCAGGTATGATTTTCACTTTGAATCCAACTTTGGATTCTAATTTCGTCCTAGTTACTGAATTTCTTAATTGAATTATTACTAAACTCTCTTTACTATTTTTGTCCTAATACCTTAGCGATAGAACCTTTAATTTCAAAGTAACTCCTAACTCCTTAGTAAATTTAAGATTAGAATTAAGCTTAAATGTTCAAGAATTCTCGTATTAATCTATTGTCTTTGCAAATATCTCAATTGGTCTCATGCATCTGCATCTATTTTTACATTTAAAAGTCATGAATGTCTCATGTCAAACTTTCGTAAATTCCACTTCAGTTTCAAAATAAGAATCGTAAAATAATTTTAAGGTAAACAAGCAATGAAAATCATTAAGCATAGAGATGATAAAAATATTTTAATAAACTCATTCAAAGAATTAGACATCAAATCACATATCATGTGTTTCATCAAGTTCTACTTATCCCTAATAAATGGTTTAGTTACTTATGATAAAGAAACAAAATATAGAGATTGAAGAAAAATTACATGAAATATTGATGAATAATGCTTAATAAAACTTTTTTCAATGTTGTCAGAACCAATCTTCTCTAAGT
>JBBPBR010000006.1:1405922-1425994 GCA_037974775.1 Cicer pinnatifidum | reverse complement strand
AAAAAAAAAAAAAACAGATAATTTTATAATAATAAAAAAACTAAGTATAGAAAAATAAAAAACGAAAATATATTATATACCAAAAATAGTTCAAAAACGAATAAAAGAAAAGGAGAAAGAAAATCTCCTAGAAGTTAGGAAATGGCCCTAACTATTTCAGCTTATTTTTGTCGTGACTAGGTGATCCACTTTGACTGTTCCTAAGGTCCTCTTCATAAGGATTAGTAGGCAAGTGGAATATGTTGGAGAAGCCACACAAGAGATTGTTCACATCAAAATCTTAGACCAATTAAGGTATAAATCTTCTTCAACTAGTGGAGATTGCGGTTTCTTTTAGTATTAACATTTTTTCTTCCCTTAATAGATAAATTTGCTAGTAACACCTGCTTTTATAAAATAAATTATGTATATAATATTAATATAAAATAATTTTATGTTGACATCCATTAAAATATATATATATATATATATATATATATATATATTATTATAATATCTATCTTCACCCCACTTTTACAATATGATATGGAAAAAACAAATAATTCTCATTAAATATTATTATAAAACTATTTTATATTAACAATATATATATCTATTAAGTCATATAAAAAAATATATCATTTTATGATTAGATTTTGGAAGGAAAAAAGACTTGCATGCATTCACTAGGTCCACCGGTGTACTATGAAAAAATAAAATTTATTTTCTAAAATACATTATTAACTATACTTGTTAAACCATAATTAAGTACTGTTAGTTTTATTGTAAAACTACCTTATTAGTTAGTTTTTTTACCTTAGTTAGTTATCTTTACCCATAGTTAGTTTACCAAAATTAGTTTATTAGTTTCATTTTGACTAAAACGCAATATTTATCTCTCAAATTTTTAAATTGTAATTTTGATTTTTTTTTTTCAATCCTAACTCTCTATTTTCAAAATTCCTGATGTGAAATTTTAAATTTAAAAAGATTTGTCTTTTATTCATGATTGCAATTCATGCATTGTAAAGTTCTAGTTAATAATTATTTAACATGTCACTATGTCCCCCCACGTGATACTAGTGCAACTGCTACCTAGGAAAAATGGAACCGTTGACATGCTCTACAATTAAAAAAAATATTGTGCTACGAAGATATTTTAAAATTTATAGAATTTACTTGTAACTATAATATATATTAGGTATTTTTTCATGTTTCTTTTTTCTTTTCTGAAATACTTCTAATATTTTGTGGAAATATATTTATGATAACTGTATAGTATATTTATAATATTCTCTTATAAATTTCAAATGACAAATACTATAATATGTTAAAAAAATATATATATCTTAAAAAAGTTTACACGGTTAATTTAAAATAATTTTTTTAATAAGTAAAAAATGACTAAATTATAAATTTAGTTGTTTAAATAAACAATAAAATAAGAAGAAATTACACTAAAATTTGGCATCAGTATAATAAATTTTGTAATTGCTTTTATTTATTGATATTATAATTTATAATATTTTTCATTAATGAGGTTAACATTTTTTGCACATGTGATTTACGATTCTATTGGATGTATTGTGAAAATTATTAATTGAGTCACACTTTATTTATAATGGTGCATCAAAATCTAATTGTGTTGGACGCAATTAGGAGTTTATACAAAATAAAATCTTATATTAAAAATTGATAGAGTTTTATATAAGTTTATAAAGAGAGACAATTTTTGTTTAATGAATTAATTTTATAAAAATAAGTTGAATTTAATTTAAAAATTTAATAATATCAACCATTAAGAATTTATATATAATACTTTTTAACAGAATATTTCAATAAATATTTGTCTTTCAAGTTTCTTTTTTGATGAAATTTTTCTAAAAAGTTGAATAACACATTTTTCTTTGGACCCGAAATAAACACTTTTAGTTTTGCAAATGCAATGATCACTTTTATTTTTGCAAAACTTCGATGATCATTAATATATTGAAATAAAAAATTGGTCAAGATTATATTTGTTGAAATAACATCAACCTTTTTATCAAATTATAAAAAGAAAAAATACATCCACGTTGACTTTGTTAGATGCAACTGGATATTAGCTAGTCAATTGAATCAATATTTTTTTTTTCTTCTTTTTCTAGGAAGTTTAGCACCAAAACACACACAATAATATTTTGAATACAATAGTAATGGTAAGTAGTTTCCTATTGAAATCCAATAATATCCTCTACTCCACTAACATCATTATCAGTTTCTTTGTATACATATCATAAATACAATAACCTTTATTCTTAATATCAATTAATTGTCATTTAGTCCCTAAATATGAGATATTAGGAAAATTAATAAAGTATAAATTTTATTAAAAATTATTACCGCTTAAGATAGAATTAATTTATTTTCTCCACCATAACACTTAATTATTTCAGGTGATCCAAAGCTGAACTGGGATAAGTTGATCCGAAGGTATTGCTTTTTGAATGGGTTCATTCTCCAATAGGACCCACCAAGAAAGAAATATTTATCCTGTACCTCCATAATTTGTCCCGTACCCCCAAAAGAATTTTAAAATGTCATAATTACTCTCAATTTTTTTCTTCACCATTCAATCATTTCCGGAACTGCTAAAAAGATTTATGATAGATCCAAGTTTTCCAATAATTTCAAGAAAATATTTTAGAAGAATTATGGTACACAGTCTGTTTTTGAAAAACGTATGTCAAGTTTTCTTGGTATATAAGATTAATACCATAAAACTTTAAATAAACTGTGTACCGGGGGAAAAATTGTATACTGGAAAATTTCATTCACAAGTACTCTGGTACAGAAGTTGGTTCTAGAAAATTTCATTTACAAGTTTTTCAGTACATACCTATTTTTTAAAAAAAATTTTAATTTTTTTTTTTAATTTTATTAATTTTTTAAAATGTTAACAGATATGGATAAATCGCTACTATTAATGAATAAAACATGCATCGATACTATAATTTTTTTTTTACACAAATCAGGTATGAATAATTATAATTAATATTGTAAAAATATATTATTATGATTAATTATAATTTATTTTATTTCAGATATTTAATACAAGGGATGTTGTTGTGAATTGGACAAAAGAAATCGGTATAAAAAATAAGGTTACTATTATTATCAGAAGATCAGATATAGAGACGGGAGAGAAGGAATGAGAAATAAATTAATATTAGGTTGTGGCAAAAGAGGAAAATACAAGTGTGCTGCTAGTTCAACTCGAAGTTCAACAAAACAGTGTGATTATCATTTCAAGCTTAGATCAAAACTATTAAAAGATGGTTAAGGATGGAAAATTAAAGTAATTTGTGGAGTTCACAACCATGAAATATTTGATACTTTAGAGGGGAATGCATTTGTTGGACGCTTAGATGAAGAAGAAAGAAAACATGTTCATGACTTAACAAAATATAATGTTGATCGAGACACATATTACTCTCATTGCAAGACCGAGATAAGAACAATGTTACTAAGATCTCAAAAATATATAACCAGAAGAGTATGATTTGATTGCATGTGAGAGGTAATAGAACAAAGATGCAACATTTATTCAAGTTAATTGAAGATGTAAAATATGTGTGTTGGAATAGAAAGCGTGAAGACTCCGATGTTATGAGAGATATTTTTTTGGGCGCATCCAAATTCAGTGAAGTTGTTGAATTTGTTTCCGATTGTGTTGATTATGAAGTGTACTTACAAAATCAATAAATACAAAATGTCATTACTTAAAATTGTTGGTATGACATCAACAAAGAAGACATTTGTAGTTGGATTTGCTTATTTGGAATATGAGCGGGAAGAAAACTTTTGTTGGGCATTAGAGAGACTAAGAGATTTGTTTGTTACACAAAACAAGTCTCCTCAAATAATTGTGATAGACAAAGATCTTGCGTTACTGAATGCAATTGATATTGTATTTCTACATGTTATTAATTTGCTTTGTTACTGAATGCAATTGATATTGTATTTCTACATGTTATTAATTTGCTTTGTTGATTTCATATCGACAAAAATGTTGGAGCAAAATGTAAGCAATATAACTTAAAGCATAGGCAAGAGACAATATTGAATTGTGGAAAGACATTATGTATTCAGTGATGAAAAATAGTATATCATGCGCTTGCACATGTTTGAGCAATCATTTGTCGATAATAAAGTGTTTGTTGATTATGTGAAAAAAACTTGGTTGAATCCTCATAAAGAAACGTTTGTTGAAGCATGGATAAATCAAGTGATGCATTTGGGGAACACAACGACAAACAGGTATGTAATGTGACTTTAAAACTTTGATTTTCTAATTTTATTATATATTGTTGAATTTTATTATATTTTGTAATGTGACTCTAAAATTTTATCATAGTATTGAGTCAGCTCACTGAAACCTAAAGTTAATGTTGGGAAATAGCATGGGTGATATGTGTAAATGTTGGGAGGCTATGAACAACATGATAAGGTTGCAACATAAAAAAATCAGGGCCTCATTTCAAAAATGTTTTTATGATGAAGAGCATGAACACATAAATCCATTTTATCAAAGATTGAATACATTTGTATCAAGAGAAGCTCAAAGATGTATTGTTGAAGAATATGAGAAAGTTGAGTGGGAGGGTACTGACAAATCTATATAAGGGTGCTCTCTCAGAAGGACATACGGGTTACCTTGTGCTTGTGAATTGGCACAATATAAATTGATGGGTGAACCAACTCCTCTAGATTTTGTGCATATTCAATAGAGAAAATTAAGCAAAAAATGTGAACTCACCCAAGACACAGAAGATGGATCAAAGTTGGATATGTCTATTGAGATGAATGTCTTATGGAAACGCTTTCGATCACTTAATATTATAGGAAAATGAGTGTTGAAGAGTAAAGTGCGTGAACTTGTTTTTCCAGCTACAAGTTCAATGTGTCCACCACCTGTAAAAGTCAAAACCAAAGGAGAAGTGAAGAAGAGTAAGGGTAGGAAGATGGATGAAGATGATGTATATCGAGACCCTTCTTACTTTGGGAATGTTAATGCAACATATTGTGAAGATCTTGGCTCCCAACCATCTCAGTCATCAAAGAAGAGACAAGCCTCTCAATCAAAGAAACAACCCTTTCAGTCATCTCAATCTTCAAAACATTTGTTCTCGAGACAATTTCCTGATGTTATTAGCCATACATTGATGACACATTTGATGTGGCAGCGGATGAAAATTGTGGTTTTTGCGCTATTGCATTATTGCTTGGACATGATGAAGAGTGTTGGTCTTTGGTCTGCAATAGTTTGGACCAGGAGATTGCTTCTCATGTAACTCCATATGATAGACTGTTCACATGATGCATTAGAGAAGTAAGAGATTCGTTGAAGATATCTGGCTTAGGTCTTCAACCCATGGATAAATGGTTGTCCATACTTGATATGTGTTACGTGATAGGGACAACATATAATATTATTTTTGTCACGTTTGGTCAGGTATTTTCAATGACTTTCTTTCCTACGAGGGGTTCACATTCAGGATCGACAAAAAAATGATCGCATTTATTATATTGGTTTTGTTAATGGAAATCACTCGGTTCTGGTAATCATTTTCTTCTGATTTAATTTTTATAAATAATCAAATTAATCAACTTTCTTCGGTAATTATTTTCTTTTGTTTTGTTAATTTTTGCAGTTAAAGATGAAAGATGGATTTCCAATGCCATACATTGCACCAGGTTGGAAGCAATATCGCACTGATGAAGCAACTTCTTGGGCAGTAGCATATATAGGGCGTCTACAACACCGAGAGTATTTATTAGGTCGGTTGCCACGTGGTACCTAAAATCCACCTTGGGAACCCGTAGATTCAATGTCATTAGATGAAACTTAATGCTTTAAAATTGATACAAAATCACTTGTTATTAATTAATTTTAGTGTTTTGTCGTTCGATTTCATCTTGTAATTTATTTATTTTATTTTTCTTATATTTCATCCCAATGTAAACGACATAACAATAACGTATAAAATAACCAACATAACAATAATTCATAAAAAATAACCGACATAACAATAACTCATATATGTGCTTAATGCATTTTATTGCTTGATCAACATTAAAATATTCTACGATTTGTATTTTGAAACGGAAGTGGACTTTACAAATGCTTGAGATGAGAAATTCATGAATTTGTAGTCTAGGGATAAATACAGGTCACGAAACCAATTAAATTAGTTGTAAAGACAATAGTTTAACAACAGAATTCCTATACGGTAATGCTTAATTCTAATATTAAATCTATTAAGAAATTAGGAGTTACTTCAGAATTAAAGGTATTGTCACTAAGACATTAGGGCAAGAATAATAAAGAGAATTCAGTAATAATTCAATAAAGGAATTCAGTAACTAGGATCAAATTAGACACCAAGGTTGGATTCAAAGTGAAACTCATCCTTGACATTTTTCTTATTATAAAGGATCAATTTTATTACTGTTGTTAATTTTAAATATTATTTCAATCAACTTCGAAACATTTTGTTCAATTTTAGTAATTAAATATAATTTGATAGTAAAACACAATCCTTGGGTTCGACAGTCGGTACTACCATTTTATTATTACTTGTAACGATTCAGTACACTTGCTGAAACGCTATCAAGTTTTTGATGTCGTTGTCGAGGATTGTCATATCACTATTGAAATTAATTTATTTACTTAATTGAAATATTTTGCTCTGCAATAAATTTTTTTTCTTTTATTTTATTTTTTAATTTAAAAAAAATGTTTTAAAACTCTCTAATTTCTACTCAATTATTTATCTTTCTTTATTTTAAAATTATTCATTACTCACAATTTGTCTAAACTTTTATCTGAGGCCAATCCTCAGCTGAACTTTTCTTTGATCTAGAAATCAAAAAAGCGGCGAAAGCAAATCGAAAAGAGGTTTGAGAAACGAGACAAAGGGAAAGACAATTAGTAGTGGAAGAAGAGGATTTGGGAGATTTCTTCATATTTGCGGAAATGGTTTATCCATCACCACCAGAACGTACCCTCAACGAGTATGGGAATCGAAATAGAAACCGTGCTCGATTGGCTATCCATAACACCTCGGTTACAGTTAACAAGTTTGAAGTGATCCCCGCTCTATTCCGAGAGTTAAAGGAGATTCATTTTTCTAGTAAACATAACGAAGACGCCAATAGACACATCACGGACTTCTTTGAATTATGTGAAACAGTGAAAGTGGATGGTTGTTCTGAAGAAGGCAAAATGCTGAGACTATTTCCATTTTCATTAAAAGATGATGCTAAGGAGTGGCTTAATTCCATTCCTATTGGTAGCATCACCACATGGGATGACCTTAAAGATAAGTTCTTGGAACAATACTTTCCCCTAGCTGTGTTCGTTTGAAAAAGGCAAGAGATTTCCTGTTAGAAACAGAAAGAGGGAGAATCACTTCGTGACACTTACAGGAGGTTCAAGAGTTTACTAGCAGGATGCTCCAATCATGCTTATGACGACACTTCTCAAATGCAAATATTTTGTAATGGTTTAATGCCTAACACAAGAATTATGTTGGATGCTACAATCGATGGTTCTTTGAATTACAAGACCGCATCAGAAGCACGTAAAATTATTGAAATCATGGTATCAAATGAACAAATGATGTTGTATGATAGAGGTGGTGGGTTAACAAGTGGTATATTGGAATTGAATGTTATGGATGTTGGATTGGATCTAGGCAGGTCGCTCTCAAAATAAATAGAAGATGTTATCGTCGTTGAGATAAAGAATGGGATGGCAGCTCTATATATACAACCCCAGGTGGCCTCTGTCAAAATATTGAAACATATTGGTTGTGACTTTTATGGAGGAGCACATAAAAATGGAGCTTGTGAAGCACTAGATGAAGATGATACAGAAGAACTTGAAGAGGTGAATTTTATGGCTAACAATGGGAAGCATAATAATCACTACTCTAGTACGTATAATTCTGGTTGGAGAAATCATCCAAATTTTTAATGGAAAGATCAACATGGTGGATCTCAAGGTCAAAAAGGAGCTCAACCAAATCAAGCCCCACCACAAAAAGCTGCTTAGGAAAGTGCTATTGAGAAGTTAGTAACAAGCACAAGTTTTTTCATTGAAGAGTCAAGAGCCATCCAGAAAAATCATGCAGCCTCAATAAAGAATCTAGAAACCCAAGTAGGTCACCTTTCTCAACAAATAGCACAAAGAGCGCCCATAAATTTGCCTAGTGACAGTTTTGAATTCGCGAGATAATGTCAAGTGACAACAAGGAGTGGCTGGGTAAGTGAACTAGTACCACCTAAAGCCAAAACGAGTGAGAGTAATTCAACTTCAACCCATTCGGAGGAAATGGTCACCCAAACATCAGTTGAGGAGCACATTGCTCTTGAAAAGGAGGAAGAATTTGTGGTATAGAAAAAGGAGACATCGCCCAAACCAGAAATTCGACTTCCGTTCCCTCAAAGAATAAGAAAGGAAGAAACTAAAAAACAATTTGTTATGTTTCTTGATATTTTTAAAAAAATTTAAAAAATTACAAATTAACATTCCTTTTGCAGAAGCACTAGAGCAGATGTCAGCTTATGCCAAGTTCATGAAGGAGATTATGTTAAAGAAAAGAAAAATTGGTAGTGAAATAGTGATGCTTACTGAAGAGTGCAGTGTTATTCTACAGTGGAATCTACCACCTAAGCTCAACGATCCTGGAAACTTCTCTATTCCTTGCGCTATTGGGGATAAAACTTTTGGGAAAGCCCTGTGTGATCTTGGTGCTAGTGTAAGTTTATGCCCCTTTCCATATACAAAAGTTTAGGCATTGGAAGAGTAAAAAACACACAATTGATGTTACAGTTTGTGGATCGTTCAATGAAAGACCCAAATTGTGGTGGAAGATGTGTTGGTAAAAGTAGATAAGTTCATTTTTCCAGTGGATTTTGTGGTACTAGACATGGAGGAAGACAATGACATCCCCTTGATCTTAGGGAGACCATTCCTTGCAACAGGGAGAGTTATGATTGATGTGGCGGATGACACCTTAAACTTTAAAGTAAATGAGGAAATAGTTACATCCAATATTCTAAAAGTCATAGAGCATTCAAACGAAAGAGAATGGTGCAACCGAATTGAGATTTTCAATTCGATAGTCAATGAAGAAGTTGAACATCAAGGACCCATTATGCCTATCCCAAGATGTTGTTAAAGATAGTGAAGATCCGAGAGTAAAAGATATTTTATTCATGTTAGAAGCATCACCATTCCAATTCCCCCACTTCCATAATACATTGAAGGAGTTGAAAGGGAATGAAGACGAATATATAGAGAAAAAGAAAAAGACACTGGTTGAACTCAAGCAATTGCCACCTCACTTGAATGTATTCCTTGATAAAAAGGATGATGTGTTCTTTCTGTCATAGATGCCACCTTGACAATGTTTGAGGCATCAAGATAATGACCATAAAGAAGCTCTTTGTGGGAGGCAACCCATAGGTGGAGGTAACTTTTATTTTTGCAATCTTATTTTTTACTTGAATTTATTTCTTTTTAATTATGTGTAAACGTGCACTATGATAAAGAATTGTTGACAACTTGAAGCTAGTCTTAAACTATTTGTTTCAGATTTTGAAATTTAAACTCTATTTCTTTGCTCATATAATTGCTCAATTTGATGAGTTTCACTAATGCATGCATTGTTGATTACTCCTTAGTTGTCGAAGTTTCACTTGTCAATTTTTTTTTTAAAAAAAAACTAAATAAAGTTTGTAGTGGCATGTTTGGCATCATTTAAATAGTTCATACTCTTTTTTACTATCCTAGTTGTGAGCATTTGAGCCTAAACACTTTAATTCGTTGTTGTGTGATTATCCAGACATATGTTATCCCTTCAGAACTTGAACTAATTTTGACTTGCATCACTTGTAATTTATGCATACACTGAGGCAGTTTTGTTTGGTCGTTTGAGCCTTTCTAACTACCCTATTAAAATTTTATCTCTCACCTAAGCCCCACTACAACCCAAAAGTCCTCCAAACGTGTATGTGTTTGTTGTATTGTTGTTGCTAACTAGAATTTTTTTCAAGCCTATGGTAGCGTGATGCATGTTCTAGGATTTAAGTGATAAATTCATAACCCTTTCTAAACACTTGAGAGAAATTTTGGTGAGATTGTGTGAAGATAGAGTTGAACATGATGAATGAATGCTAAAGTGTACTAATTATGGTTTTTTTTTTGTACACAACCATGGAGCATGATGAATATTTTTTAGTAGTTGGAACTTTGAGAATTGAGTTTGATTTGATTTGAGAAATTAAGTTTAAGTTTGATTTTAACTTCACCAAATCTGAAATTAATTGTTGCTTGGAGACAGGCAATAGATTAAATTTGGAGTTGTGATGACTCTTCATTATATGCATATTTTTATTGTTTTTTGTCTTATTTATCTGTTATTGATTAGTTAATTTAAGGAGTTGTTTGGTATATTTGGTTGATTTTAGTTCATTGATTTAATGAAATGTTTATGTTCTTATTTCCTTGATTAAGTAGAGATTTTTCGTAGTTTTGCATTGTTACTTTGTTTTAGTACAGTGTTGAATTTTGGTGAGAAATCACATAACTCTATTGGTAGTGAGACTATGTAGAGGCGATACTTATCCCCAAAAGGAACCTTTTTATGTAAGACCCCAACCATTACAGTTACCGATGATGCTACCTCATGACCTTCTCACCCCCATATCTCTCTAGTGGAAATAGCGAGTTTTTTTCCTTCCATGGGATTCGAGCCCGGTACTTGGAAGATAAGTATCGCCTCCACACAGTCCCACTACCAATTAAGCTAGTGGGACTGTGTGGAGGCGATAGTTATCCCCCAGGTACTGGGCTCGAATCCCACTGAAGGAATTTTTTTTTATTATTTCCACTAGGTGGTTAGAGGGGTGAGAAGGTTGTGAGGAAGCATCGTCGGTAACAGTTATGGTCGGGGTGTTACACACATCCTCTATATGCTCTCCCTCATGAGCAAGTGCAGCCTCCTCTTGCTCATGTACAACCTGCTCATGTACCTCCTCCTCCTCATGCACTAAAGGAGGTTCCTCCTACTGATAGATAGTCACATCTCGGATAAATCCATGATCATGATCTCCCTCATCGTCTTCCATTATCATCTGTCTTCTTCTCGTTAAAGCTGTCACAGATCCTCTCTAGAGGATTCATCGCAGATGATATTGAAGTATCAGTGTCACGTGTAATTCGTATAATTTTGTTGTCTCTTCCTCGAGTGCCCACTAAAAAATTAAAAAGTAAAAAGAACTAAACCACACTTAATTAAAAAATTATAATTAATTAAAAAATAATAATAATATAACTTTTGGGAAACTTGAGGTTCAAATTCTTCGGTAACTATCGGAAATATTAAGCCTCAAGTTTCCCAAAAGAAGCCTCTGTATCAGAGATATTCAAAAAAGATTTCCGAAAGAAGCCTCTATACTAGTGAAGTTCAAAAAAAAAACTCTGGAAGAGACTTATGTACCAGAAATGTTGTAAAAAGTTTTCTTGAGTGTATGTTGTGTATTTGAAAACTTGTATTCAAGTTCTCCAGAAGTTTAGAAGAAAAAAACTCATTCTTGAGTTCCAGAAAGATTGAAATGAGAAATAGTAAATTTTTTGAAGTTTTATTATTTAAAGGTGGGCAAAAACATCATTTCATTCCTGATTTGAGGGTATAAGTATAATTAAGGGGTATGGGGTAAAATTTTCACAAGTAATTATTAGAAAAGACAAAAATGATTTTATGGGCTTGGCCATGTGAACACAAGAGATATGTAAAATGTCATTTTGTTTAAAAAATTTAAAAAGTGATTTTTATTTTATGTTTTTAAAAATGATTTTTATGAAAAATTTATTTAATAAAAGTTGTTTTAGATTCATTTGATATGAATTGAAAAAAGTAATTCTAACATTTAATAATTTAAATATTTATTATTAGAGATTTTAACAAAACAAAACTCACATTTTTGTAAAAAAAAAAAAAGCATCTTTAAAAAATGACAAAATAGCTTTTTATTTTAATAATTTTTTAAAATTTCATTTATAAAAAAAATTGTAGCAAATGAATAAAATACTTAAAATAATAATGTAAAATAAACTATTTAAATCAATATTTTTATTTGAAGCTTTATTTTTAAATTTCATTTTTAAAAATGTTATAACAAAAAGATAAAACACTATAAAAATTATTTTCAAAAGAATCATAAATAAACGGACCCAAAATCTATAGGTAACTTCTTTTCTCACCTTATATATTTTTTTATATATTCTCAAAAAAATTTAAAATACACTTTTAAATTGACCAATAGAGAGATGTTATTTGGTCAAAAGACCCATTTGAATTGGCCAATTCAATGAGTATTGAAGGGTTGAAGAAGAAACTCTCAAATTTCATGAAGTTCTTTTTATTAAAAATACATAGTAACAGTGTCGTGAGAAATAGTGCTGAGAGAAAAGCAGTGTCGCACAACAACAAGAAATGATACTAGTGAAGAAAAAAATTGTATCTGGTAGTAGATGATTGTAGAGTAAACTTGCTCTGTTTTGACTTCAATTTTAATTTGTTGTTCTTGCAACTGATTTTGATTTAATGTTATATTTTATTTGTAGTTTTGTCTTATTTTTTACTTAGTCTATATATTCATTTTTAATGTGGAGTTCGTTATTGGTTGATTTTTTATCATTGGTTGATGGTTGTTTGGTGTTTGATATTCACTAGTGTTATAAGGAAGATTTTGATGTATCAATTATTTTACCTATTGAAGGGTTTTATTGGACTAGACCCCTATATTGTATTCTCTCTCTTTGAAGGAAGTTTACCACGTTAAAAATGTTAGCTTTCAATTGTTACTTGTGCAGCAAGAAAGTGATAAAACTCACATTTGAATGAATGGTAAGACTTATTTATTTCTTAGTTTTCCAATCTTATTTATTCATGAGCTATTCTTACACATCTAACTAACTAACTAACTGATTGGTTAGTTAGTTAATTACTACATTCATTTTATTACATTACTTGAATTACAAGTCATCTAATATTTTCCGTTAATTCAAGTATTTAAGAGATACTACACCTAGCATTTGTCTTAGCTCTTCAAATATGTTTGTGCTTAATACCTTGGTCATGATGTCAGCAATTTGCAGTTCAGTTTGGCAATATATGAGTTTTAGCTTTTTTCTTCCCAATTGATCTCTTAAGAAATTGAACTTTGTCTCTATATGCTTGCTCTTTCCATGTGACATATGATTCATTGCTAGATTTATGGTTGAGATGCTGTCAATCATTAATGGTATTGGTGTGCATATCTCAATTCTCAATTCCTCCATCAAAGATTTGAGCCACAAAGCTTGGCAAGTTGTCAGCATTGTATTCTACTTCACATGATGATAAGGTTATGATTGTTGCTTCTTTGAGCTCCATGCAATTGAAGATATCGCGAATTTGAAGACATATCCAGATGTGCTTCTTTTATCACTTTTATCTCTACACCAATTAGAATTTGAATAATCTAACAGATCTTCATCTCCTTGCTTCAATTTTCTAGCAAACAAGATTCCATGTTCTAGTGTCTCTTGGATGTATCTCAAGATCCCCTTGGTTGCAGTCCAGTGAATGTGCTTGAGATTCTTCATAAAACTGCTAATGACCCAAGACTATAACATAGGTCAGGTCTGGTGTTGCACAAGTACCTTAGGGATCCAACAACCTTATTTGAACAGTGTGGTATCAGCCAACTCCTCTTCAACTTATTTCCCTAGCTTTGCATTAACTTCAATTAGAGTGACAACAAGGTAGTAGCCATCCATGTTGTACCTTCTCAAGATTTCACCAGCATATTTCCTTTGATGCATCACTAGACGTTCTTTTGTTTCATTAAATTCCATTCCCAAGAAATAGGTCAGTTTTCCTAAGTCTAACATCTCAAATGTATTCTGCATAATCACCTTGAATTCCACAATTTATTTTTGTTGCTACCAGTCACTAACAGGTCATCAACATCTAGGCAAGGCAGAAGCATTGTTGGCATTCCATACTGAGTGCAATGCTTCATAAAACCCCCATATTTTATTGTGCATTTGATGGAGCCAATGTTGATTAGGAATGTGTCAATCATTTTGTTCCAAGCTCTTGGGACTTGCTTCAAGCCATAAAGAGCTTTTCTCAATCTGAGCACCTTATTCAACTTTCCTTTCAACATACTTCTAGTCATGTTTAGAATGGTTCAATTTCTTCTTTCAGCTAGTCCATTATATTGTGGTCTGTATGGGGCAATCATTTCATGTTCAATCCCATTTTTAACACAAGATTCCTCAAACTCATGTGATGCTTACTCACCACCTTCATATGTTCGAAGCACTTTGACAACTTTTCGATGTTTTCAACTTTCACTATGAAATTCTTGAAGATTTCAAGTGCTTCATATTTAGTTTTTATCAAATATATCCACAACATTCTACTAAATTCATCAACAAATTTTTATTACCTCCCAGTGATGGTCCACATATTTCATCTTGAACCACTTCAAGATAATTTTTTGCTCTTGCTTGCACTTGTGATTTGAAAGAGTTTCTTGATTGTTTTCCTGCCATACACATCACACACCTTCTCAAGAACGTCAATCATAGGGATGCCATTCCCCATCTTCTTTGTACCTAGTTTTTGCAAGCTTCTAAAGTTCAGAAATGCCAACCCTAAGGAGCTATAGCCAGCTCTCATCAACTGAGCTTACTGCCTTCAAGCATTGAATGTCTGCATCCTGCATGATTATGACCTTCAGTATCATTCTCTTTTGTCCATCAGACATTTCTAGTGAATCTTTTTTCATTATCACTTGAAACCCCGATCGAAGCAGCTAACCTATACTCAACAAATTGCTCTTCATTCCTGACACATACATCTCATTCCCAATCACCATTGTCTTTCCATTCCTTCTTTTGATCACCATGTTTCCAGCACTTTCAGCCTCCAATGTTCCATCATCACCAAATCTCATCTTGCTTTTACTTGATGTATCAATATCCACCAACTAATTTTGGTGACTAATCATGTGATTGGAACATCCAATATCAAAAATCCAGAATTGAGATTGAGAAGGTTCTTCATTGGTTGTAGCCATCAACAAGACTATGTATGAATCTGAATCATCTTCTTGTGCAGAACATGCCTCATCCTCACCCATCTTCTTCTATTTTCCCTTTCCAGCCCAACATGCATCAGCAAAATGACCAAACTTCTCATAATTATAGCATTGTACCTTCTTCTTGTCAAAGTTCTTTGATTTTCCTTTGGGTTTATCATTTCCACGTCTTCCTCTTAGTAAGGATTCAGATTTATCATCATACTTCTTGAACTTGTATTTATTGTACTTTTTCCACTTCATTTTATGATCTCCTTTCTTAGTTATTTGTGTTTCTAATGTTTTACCCCCATACTTCCTTCCATTTCTTTCATTCATTCTCAATTTTCTTGCTTCTAATGTTCCATGCAATTCCTCAAGACTAAAGGTTGAAATGTCTTTGGATTCTTCATTGGCACACATGGTGTAATCAAACCTGGGATTTAAGGTTCTTAAAATCTTCTCGCACAACTTTTGTTTTGACAATTTCTCACCACGTCCAGCCATCTCATTCTTGATGCTGCTCAATCTTAAAATTAAATCTGACACTTTCTTTTGCTCCTCTATCTACAACAGTTCGAATTGCCTATGAAGTGTTTGTAATTTCGCCTTCTTGACCTTTTCTCCTATTGAATAGAATTTATCAAGGATGTCCCAGACATCTTTTGCACTTCTTGCTTCAAATATATTGTCAAATTTTGTTGTATCAAGACATTGATGATGAATCAATGTAGCTTCACAATATTTCTTCTTATTTTCTTTGCAAGTTGATCTTTGTGCTTCTGTTGGATTAGCGCCCATATCATCAAACCATTTCTCATTTATCTCCAACACTTCTTGGAATCCAAATAATGCACGAATTTGAACTCTCCATATATCCCAATTTTTACCCCTCAAAGTGTGGCATGTGGGATGGAAAATTGTCATTGTTTGTATTTGAATTCATCCTCACTTCACTCGTGTTTTAATCCTCACACTTCACTCGTGTTTTTGCTCTGATTAGGATCAAACCAATTGCTCTAGATACCACTTGTTAGCTTTCAATTGTTACTTGTGCAATAAGAAAGTGATAAAACTCATCACTTGAATGAATGGTAAGATTTATTTATTTCATAGTTTGTCAATCCTATTTATACATGAGCTATTCTTACACATACTTACTGAAACATAACTAACTGATTGGTTAGTTAGTTAGTTAGTTACAACTTACAATATTCAATTTATTACATTACTTGAATTACAAGTCATCTAATAAAAAACGTGATGAGTTGATATTTAATTTTTGTGCCATTGTTATTTCTTTGTAGAATTGCATATTATTGTTTGTTTATTTATTTGCACAAGTGGGAGAAAATATTTGTGTTATTGACAATGGTATCTCTTGTTATTCCCAACAAAGTGGTACTCGAGTTTTAGTTACTTTTAAGTGTGAATTTAAATGGAAGAGAAAAATAAATGTGTGAATATAATAAAATTCAACTATATTAGTTATACATTCTTGAAGACTTTCATTGAAGACATAAGTTTCAATAACCCAAGAAAAGGGAATTTGAATTGGGTTACGGTTTTCAACAAACCACCTAACCTCGCCCAATTAAGTCTACTTAACTTTCTGATTGCCCTTTCAACATGTTGAGGCAAATACAATAGTCATTATCGGGCCAATTTATAAGAATTTGTTTTATAAGTGTTTAACTCTCAATGAGAGGATATGCATGTGTCTAAAACTCTATCACTTAAATGAATATATATTTGTATAGGTGCCCAATATTCCAACAATAATTTTGTTTGCATTTATTATAAGTATTTGATTGTTGATCAATGTGTTTGATGTTCAAAGTAAGATCAATTGTTTGTGTCAATGTTCTTCCAAATTTCAAGTCCAGACTTTGATTAGAAGTTTATCAATGTTGTTGTAAATTATGTCCAAACTTTGTTGTTTTTGATTTTGTCAATTTTTGCAAAGTAGTTTGATGAAAATTGTTGTAAGATTTCTCAATTTCTGTTACGTTGTAGTACATGCTGAAACAGAAAAATCCATTTTATAGATGCAATTTTGAACGTTTGTCTGGCTTCAACATTAAATTTAAACTTTGTCTTGTTTCAATTTTATTCTTTTCTAAATTGAAGCTTTAAATTAGTGCGATCAAGTGTTGTTTCATTTATGATCGGTTCTGTAGATTTAAAAATTATTATCGTTTGTAGATTTCAAGTATGTGTGAACTATTTCTACCAATTAAACATATGTAGCCAAATATTTACAATCAGTGCATTATGTAGCTAAACCAACTAAGAATTTTGTCAAGTAGTTTCCAATATCAAGATCGGGGGCAACATTTTCCTGTAGTAGTGTCTGATATGGAATCCTCTATATTTTATTACAGTTACATCTTCAGAACATACACAACTTCCAGAATCATTGACTTTCACCAAAGCCATTGACTTTTGTTTGATGTGTTGAGTATTTAAAGATTGATATCTGATGTGTTGACTTTTCTCAGATTCATTGAATTTTATCAAAGGCATTGACTTTCTTCGAAGTCGGACAAATGATAATTAGAGTCAGATATCAATATGTATGAACATCGCAGGCATAGTAAGAATTTTCTTGTGTTGAATTGCTTTTAGAGGTAGAGGTAACATATCGTAGACAGAGTTTAAAATCAAATTGAGCGCTTCAGAGTTAACATTGGAGTGAGAGCATTAGAGGCAACAAAGTATGCACACAGTTGGGCGTGTTTTCTATGATCATGTTGCTTCCTTTGGTCTTGCTTTTTCCTTTAACCGTGTTTCTTCCTCTAATTTTCGTGTTTCCTCTGGTCAGATTATGGATATGAAATGTACTTTTTAGTTCTCTTTTTCTACACACTTAATTTAGAACATTAGTACATTAACTTGTTCTTACCAACTTGTTTTTGTTATCAACAAAGTTAGTAATAAATTATTCTTCAAAACCACCTTGTTCCAACAAACATATTATGTAGCAAAGACTTGTATAATCCTATTTAGTGAGCAACTGCTAAACCAAATGAAAAGTCTAAAAGTAACTACAAGAGGTTGAATAGAAAGGAAATGGCCTTAATAAGATAATATCTCCAATCAAATTCTCAAGACCCGCCTTGATTCCTTCCAAACCTTCTTCCAGACGCAATTCGAAAATCTGACCACTTCTATCGATACTCGCTTCCAGAACATTGAAGCTACTATTGCTTGCAATCATGACGCTGTTTCTCAGGACATCAATCAATTGTCAGACAAACTTGATCATTTTCACATTCCAACAGATTTTGATTAAGTTGGCTATTTGGCATGTATTTGTACTAATTTAACCTTTTGCATTATGTACTACTGTGATCTTCGTTTTCTGAACTCATTTGTCATTTGGATTATGGCGTCTTTTGTATTGCTCTAATTACGACGTGTTATGTAGAAACTTTTATGATGTTAGGACTTAATTTCCCTTTATGATATCCTCCTTGTTAACTTATATGTCGTTTTGTGTATGCTTCTATTCGCAACTTGTATGTTTGTTTTTCTATTTTTTTTTTTCTTCTTTTTGATCATGTCAAAAGGGGGAGAAAATTTGGTATTGTTGTTGCATTTCAAATCTTGTAGGTACTCAAAAACAATTTTTTCAATTCCCCATCTACAACAAGGGAGTATTCATATATTACGGGGGAGCAATGAGTTCAACTATACACTCTCTTCACAACAACAACATTTTGTCATAATCAAAAAGGGGGAGAATGTAAACTACATGTTTTTGATGACGACAAAGACCACCGATTATAGACAATGCAACAAGATCAAAAAGAAGATCAAATATCTTCACAATAAACTTCAAAATCCAAATAATAGATGATAAAATGTAAATGTATATGATACAAATCAATAGTTCAAATACATGAGAACAATTCATATTTACATATGCATTTAACATATTTTCAAAAATCAAAAACAACATTCACAAACCATTTAAAATCATATTTTTGACAATTTGCATAAGTGTATTCGAATACACCATGTTGTATTCGAATACAACTTAAGTCAGATGCAAAACTTTAAATGATGTATTCGACTACACCCATCTGTAGTCGAATACAAGCTAAGTCAGTGGCCAAAATTCCTTTTTGTGTATTCAACTACACCCATCTGTAGTCGAATACAAGTTAAGTCAGAGGCTAAAATTCACTAATCTGTATTCGACTACACCAATGTGTATTCGAATACAAGATGTAAAATTTGAATTTTTTGAACGTTACAAAGACATGTATTCGAATACACATATACTGTATTCGAATACACCTTTAAACATTACAATTTTTCAGATCTGGGATGGTTCTAGAACATTGTAATTTTTCATCAAATCTCTTGTATCAATGGCCACGAATCTGAAAGGATGTTTTATGGAGTATAAATACCCCATAACTTCATATCAAAAGATGACAATCCTTGAATCAATTCATTGAACAACGTTGAACAAAATTTTGATTTTTTTCTAAGAACTTGCATTAGATTTTCATATCATTCTAAAAGGTTCTCAAGTACTTGAATTGCTATTGAGTTGTTTATCAATATACCACATCTTAGACTCATTCAAACCTTATTGTATCATCTGTAAAAGATAGCTTAATCTAAGATAGTGGTGTGCTATCTTAGAAGTATTGTTAGAAGTTTTGTAGCAAGAATCCCAGGGTGGGAGTTGTACATTTTCTGACAAGTATTGGATTAATCTTTTGTGGTGTGCAAGAGGACTGGACGTACCCTTGGTTATAAGGGGAACCAGGATAAATCTTAAAGTGTCCATTTACTTACTGCAGTTTATTATTAAGCTTTTTTCTTAAACTCAGAAAATTCAACTACCATATCACTAAAAATAAGAAAATTTACTAACACCTAATTAACCCCCC
>JBBPBR010000006.1:1362723-1376256 GCA_037974775.1 Cicer pinnatifidum | reverse complement strand
TAATAAAATATTAAAAAAATTATACATATAATCTAAAATATAAAAATATAAATCTAATCAAATATAAATATAAAAATAATTAATAAAATTTGATTTTAAACTTTAAAATAAAATATTAATAATTAATTTAAAAATATTTATGATTTTATCGCAAAGATAGTTTTGTATTTTTATATAATTTAATAACTAATATTCAAAATCATAAAAATATAAAAATTAATTGAAATTTTAAAGTAAATATAATTTCTTTACAAGGGTATTTTTATTAATCTATATCATATCTTTATTTACATTCCAACAAATAAAATAGAATTATTTAATTATTCAAAATATTTAAAAAAAATTAAATTATTTATATAATAGTGTCAGTGAATAATTTTAAATATAAAATTATTTCATTACTTATTTAATATTTTAGTATTTCTTGTCAATTTATAATATTTTTACTATAAAGTTAATTTTAAAAATAATTAATATATAAGTATTTATGATAACAAAATTAAATATCTTTATTTTGATGATTATCATTTCAAATTGTCACTGTATAGTTTTCTATCCGATCTTATCTATATGTGTTGGCATTTCTTCCTCTCTCCCCACCATAAATACCCGCACAGACAGCCTCCATGTTTGTGTAATTACTACACAATTAAAAGTGTTGTCACAAGTTAATTCCTATGGATGTTGAACTTAAGATCAAATAAGTGAGATCAACTGTATATTCTTTTTAAATCTTTTGGGGGTATGATATAATTAATTTCAACATTATATTAGACATTAGACATTTTTAAAATATAGATTAAACAAGTTCATATCAATTATCAAGCCAAACTTTCTTTAGAAAAAGTATTCTCATCAGTCTCAATTATAAGTAATAAAAATCAATAATTTTTTATCTTAAATATAACTAATTATATTATATTTAATACTATTGTTCCTTATATACCCCTTAATTAATTTAGATTTCATTTCTCAACAACTCTTATTTTCATAGAATAATTTTCAATGAGGGGGCGATTTAGAAAGAAAAAATACAATTGTTTCTTGTATTTTGAGAAAATTAAATAAAATTAACATATTTTCTTAAATTATGAGAAATTAGTTTTTTTTACTATTATATGAGACCGGATGGAATGGAGAAGAAATATCCAGCATTTGCTGAGTAGTTTATCCAATACAACTATTTTTTGTATGTTTCTACATATATTTTGGGGTCAAAACTTAAGGTGAAAACAAAATTGATTTCAAGTGGTACACTATCCTTTCCATCCATGAAAATCTACATAATTTCACAGTTTCTGAAAAGAACTACAAATACAAGGATGCTGCAAAGACAATGTCCCTCTTGATCTTAGACACAGCTTCCTCAAATTTCGCCTCGAGCTCAGTTTCTCCAATTGACTTAGCAGCTTCTATTAACTGCTGAAGAACTTCCTCAAGCCGTCTAATTGCCCTAATCAAGCTACCTTCGAACACCTTTGTAATCTCCATGATCTCATAGAATTTTGAACCTTTCGCCCAAGCATACACCGCCTCCATAATATCGGGCCTATATGACTTTACAAAACTTTCAACATCAATTTGCACCTGTTTTTTGGTTAAAAATGAGATTAAAAAAGAACACGTTAGAGTACTTTACAACTTCGAAAATGTAGAAACTTGGACAAAGTAAAAGATAGCAAATAGACACGCTGAAAATTTTGCAAGTAGGCCAATCTACAATATTCAATTAATGGAAGCCTTGATTGGACACTGAAGATGACAGGGATATATATACATATATAGGGAGCATATCAAAGGAGATGACTTTTATAATAAGACAGCGAGATGAATGAACTTTAGCCATTCATCAAATAATAAATAGTTAAAGATTAGAAAAAAAGTTATATGACTTTTTTCTCACCCTCTCATATTAAAACTCATCTCACTTGATACATGTCCTATATATATACAATATTGTGAAAGGAAAAGCTAAAGGACCTAACTCAAAATTTAGTGCACCAAGATGAATAATGTGTCAGTGGATGATAAACCATGCAATAGGAGGATAAATAATATATTTGCTTTGGAAAAGATGCAGTAATTAGAATTATGGTAAGGTTTAGTTAATTTTCGATTGGCAAAATTGTTCTTGTTTGAGAACTTTCGAATTTTTAGCTGATGCGCAAATTTGATTGGATTTTCAAAAAACACTAGAAACACAATCTTCACATTTGCAGTTAAATGCTAGCAATGTGATGAATTGGTATTTTCAGTAATTACCTTGCATTCAAGTTGAAGCTGTGCAACTCTTCGGGCAGTGTCTTGTAATTGTGCATGGAGCAGATCAAGTTCTTCCCGAGGTTTGGCGGCATCTTGGATCTTTTCTCGCCACACAAAACAAGACAGGAGAGAAACCATCTCCTCCACCTTTATGTCCTTGAAGACACCATTGAACATGAGTTCTGTTAAGGTCAATTCATCTGCACTACTAATTTCACAAGCAACCTTCCCCTTCAAATCCACCACATTGTCGCTTGTAGCATATCTGCATACAAAGATCTCACATTGTTACTTGATGGAAAGAAACATGTATATAACCACACAAAAATTTCATACAACCATAAATTGGATTCGGACATTAATAAGTTTGCGTTAGGAGATTAAGATCAATTGGATAGTTCTAAGCACAACATAAGAGTATTCTGCTGCCAAATACGAAATAAGTGAAAACTATAACACAAGAAATAACCAAAAATAAGTTTTAAAAAAAGTCATTATATTGAATTTATGTATAATAATGAGATATTTTTTCAAGGAAGCACTTAATGCCAAATATGAACTTTTCGTTTAAAGCAGCGCGCTAGAACAGCTACTTGATGTCAAATCTTCAAGGTCTAGCAGCAAAACAAAAAAAATGAAAGGATGGAGGAAAATAACATAAATACTTCACAATTTTCATTACCCTAGTCTCCGAAGAACCCTCTTTCTTGCCTTGAGTTCATCCTTGAATGCTAATGTAGTAGAGGATCTTAATGTTTTCTTAATGGACTTAATTTTTGCAGAGATCTCTTGCTTCCTGTGGAAAACTTTCAACTTTTGCTTTATAAGTGGGGACTTCGCAATTTCATGCTTTTCAAATAGGCTCTCCAAAGCCTCTATTCTACGGGATGCTTTTCTGTACGAGCTACTTTGAATCTGAAAAATAGGAATCTAGATTATGATAGTGTAATTGGCAAATACTAAATATAAGGAAAATAAATGGATAACCATAAAGCACTACACCTTCATGTCTTCTTCAGGATCTAGAAGTGGCAATCCCTTGTCTCTAAATCTAGAAAGAGTTTCCATAACTTTTTTCAGTGTGTTTTCTCGAGCTTCCAATGGTAAAAGATCCTTTGGTATGTACAGACGCAGGTTGCTAATTGTACTAATCTGTGAACAATAAAAACCATAAACATACAATTCCATCAAAAGCAACATTGGATAGAGTTCAAATATTACATTCCAACTATTGAATTTGAATCCTAGATAACATGTTCAATGCAACAGAAAACAAACACACACACATGAGCGTGCACGCATGCCCCACACACTCAGACGTGCATACGCACATAGTGTGTATTGTATGTGTTAAGAAATAAAATGTTGTGTAAACTACGGCTAGAAGGTTAGAAATTAATAACCAAGAGGGGTTTCTTAAATTACAGGGAAAAAGGAGAAAAAGCTCAGTGAAATCTTATGATCTCTATGTCTCATTTTCTTCCATTTTCCACCTCTCCTGTACAACCTTTTTGTTTTTCAATCACAACTAAAACACACGACAAAGATTTGGAAGCTTCATTTTTTTTAAAAATTAAATCCGTAAAATTTACAATTTAGAGTCAAAACCTGCAGATATATCACATCATTTAACAGTTTACAAAACTTTACCTGAGATATAGGAATGGAAACCACAATAGGTTCTCCATGTTCTTTCAGAGGGACAATCTCAACAGATTTTTTTCCAAGTTTATCTTTCCTCACCACACATCGTGTAAGAATATCAACTTTGTAAGATGCATCTTCTGGCTTTATGCTTGCATCATCTGAAATGATTTTTTTTTCTACTTTACAACAAGCAAACTAAAATTTGAAGGTACAAAAGTATATAAATAAATCACAAGAATTGAAAATTCTCACCTTCAGAAACACCCTTAATCCTTTCAAAATTAATGATCAACCCCCAGGTCAACTGATCCTCAATAAAAATGGGGGGAAGATCTTCATCACTTGAAGTGCATTGAAGAGAAACAAGTCTCCCAGGCTGTAAAAAAGGTAAACAGTGCCTTGGAGATAACACAATGTCACGAACCTCCTCCTTCAAACTTCTAAGCTGCTCCAGCAGATTGTAATAATCCTTCAAACTGTCTTCTTCGTCAATGACAATTGATTCCCTCTCTTCTTCAAGAGCCTTTATTTGTTTCTGGATACACAAAATTATTTAAAAAAACTTATTTTTTCTTGACATAATATAATTTCCAAACAAAACCAACAGTAGAGGAAAACAAAAATTTATTAATAATAGGTCAGCTAAACATTACACAACAAAAACATCCATAAATTTAAACAAACCTCAAGATCGGGAATGGCACGATCAGCTTGGAACTGAAAAAAAGAATTACGGAGTAAATTTTCCGGATCACCATCTTCACAGCGCATTTGGTTCAAAATCATGTTGTAGCTTAAATGAAAGGCACTGAAATGCAAGGAAGCAAATAAGTAAGAAAGAGGCAACAATTTATTTATACAAGCTACAATATTAAAAATAGGGAACATATTGCTTTTGGTGAATGAAGATCATATTATCAAAAGCTTAACAAGCATATGACAACCATCCTTGATTGTGTCTATGTTCATGCATTAAATTTAGAATAGTCTCTGTCATGGCACCGCTTCTTATGTCACAAGTTAAGAACACCAAGAGTGAAGTGATAGACATAATGGACATTTCAATAAAAATGAACAAATCAATCATTATTTGGCACCATCTTGGGTGATATATAATTCTTTGAATTAAACCGACATTTTACCTATTTAAACTATCAGCTGCCCCTTTAACCATCGATTTAGCAGTAGAAGGCTCCATCTTCTCATCAACCATGAGGATACATACTCCCCGATCATCAATACCTCGTCGACCAGCACGACCACTCATTTGTATATATTCTCCACTAGATATCCACCTAAACTTGTCTCCATCAAATTTTCGTACATTTGTAAAAACAACAGTTTTTGCAGGCATGTTTAAACCAATGCTGAAGGTCTCTGTGGCAAACAGACACTGAAGAAAAATATTTCAGTAGTTGAAAAATTTAATAAATTTGTTAAACAAGGAATGTTTAATATTAATATCAAAATTAACCTTTAACCTAGAAGCAGATATGAAATATATTTGTTAAATACAATAGTGATCTCAATACACCAAAAAGTAAGAACAAAATTACTGAGAAAAAAGAGAACTAGAAAGCCCCTACCTAGTATAATATATTAAGATATTATAATATATTAATATATATGATGATATTTTAAAGCAATAATATTTTGTAGTAGGCAGTGGCTTCTCCTAACTTGTACTACTGTGAGGGTAACCCCTAAACTACTGTGATGGTTCTCATATCATGTTTTGGAAGGAAGGAATGTTCTTAAAGGCTTCTATGGACTGTCTTCCATATAATATTTCAATTTTATTCAATGCTCGTAATGCTTATGGGAATTTTCACCTTCATCAGAATGCAAACAATAGATAAAGAATCAAATGTTTTCATGACATGCTTTATTGGTGTATACATAATGTGTGCCTAAGGTCCCTCTGTGGTTTATTTAGTTGAAGAGGAATTGCTGTATTTCGAAGGGCAGAATATTGTCGGTGGCCTCTCTTTAATGCTCTGCTAATCATTCATGACCCAGCTCTGTCTAATGATCCTACCTTTGTTGCACTTTGAAGCCATTTGGCTCAACGATTTATCTGTTCCTCACTTTCTCTATATTAGAGGATACCTTATTCTTCCCAAGATGTAAATTCTTCCATTCTTTTCGATAAAAACTCCTTTCGTAAGACATAAGTGAAAGCGAATATGACATATAATACCATGCAAGCTCACTGAAATATTGCTAAGATTACTACAAACAAGCCTACTATTACTTATTGCATAGATATGGCTATGCTGATACTGTAATATTTTTCACAATCTTACTATGTCATTGACGAAAATAGTTTATTCATTTAATGAAGATATGGGTATCCAGTTATGCACAGGTTCAACACTTAATTGGATGAAGTATCTTCTTATCTCATGATTTATTTAACCAACCTTGATTAGTCCTTCTTGAAATAAGATCTCTATCACTTCCTTTAGAATTGGGAGTAAACCAGAGTGATGTACTCCTATTCCACGTTTCAGCAAGGGCAGCATGTTCGAAACCTGAAAACATCAATGCAAACCCATCAATGGTCTGCTATATTTCGTAATAGAAGAGCCCATTTTAATTAGTTATAGAGCAAAGCACAACTACAGAGGGATACTGTATTATCCAATTCCAAAATAGCAAAACTAAGACAAGAAAGGAAACATGAAAATATTTAAGAATGCGGTAAGAGTTCTCATTCCAATCTCACACAATAAATAGAAATTGGAAATCAACCATGATCGAAGCACCAAAGAGAATCCAAAATTAAAATCTGTGAGTTCAGATGCAACCAGTAGGACATAGAGAAACAAATGCTTAATCTAGATCCACAAATCCAATGAAGCTTATCGAGCAAAGACAAGGTAAAGCTCCAAATAAGCAAAACCTAATAAATCAGAAGTCTATTAGTCTTAGTCCTAAGGAGTCCTTGTTTTCTTCAATTGTAGGGTATGATAGAACTGACAAGAGAAAATTGAATCTAGTATCGGCTCTTGTTTCCCTGAATATGAAATGAGTGCTTTCTTAAATCAATAAGAACCTCTACATAGTTGAACAATCATAAGCGCCAGAAATAAAAGTTCAGAGATTTGCATGAGGCATGGTAATGTGTCGAGAGGGAGGAAAAACACCAAATTTAATTAAGTAACTTGCCTGAGGCAGCTTCTTATCATCATCTGAAAGCATATCCATAGCACACCAAAATATTTTTTCTATGTTGTCCTTCTCTTCATCCCCGTTAAGATCCATTTTTGCCATCTGCAGAAACCATAGACGATATCAGACATAGTTCACACATGGTAGAATGAACATATATACTTTTCACAATAAACATCAATTAGAACTTACCTGCATTGCAAGAAGCTCACACTCCCTCTTGCTAAAGCTGAACAGTATCACGGGATCGTACTGACGTTGAATGATCATTTTCACCATCTTGAATATGTCGCTTTCTTCAGCAGCCTTTCCCAGCACCAAACCTTTTTGCCACTTGGCGTTTTCCTTTTTCCTATCACCATCAGCAACAGGAACAAGAGCATTCAAAGCTTTCTGAAAACTGTCTTCGCGAAATTTCCCCTTTTCATCCACAACTAAGTATAGACCATCACTTCCAGAAGGAAAAATATAATGTTGAAGAGGAGTTGGCCGGTAATCTGTATAAACAATATGACAAGGCTGTTGGTGCACCTGCAATCAACCCAAATCATAAGACCACCAGCAATACATTGCCTCATTCACAGAAAAGAACCAAAAAATGCCAATAAATAGAGATTCAGTTCAATCAGTAGAGATTAAATAACCTTTGCCACCCAATCAGCAAATTCCTTGGCATTAGGGACAGTGGCAGATAGGAAGACAAAACGGGCATTCTTTGGTGACATAACAATGCTCTCTTCCCAAACCACACCTCTTTCGCGATCACGCATGTAATGCACCTCATCAAAAATGATCCAAGCCACCTCCCTAGTGACCTCAGACCCTTTGTATTGCATACTACGCCAGATTTCTGTAGTCATGACCTAAAATAAAGAAATATTCATATATAATTAAATTTCATTTGAAAGATAAACCAGTATAGATTAGTTAGTATTTGTAAAGTAATATACTCTCTATTCCATTTTAGTTGTCATTTTAAGGTTATTCACATATACCAAGAAAACCAATAAATTTTATTGCTTTTGATGAAAATATTTGTCTTTTTCCTATATCATTTGTGGGTGCATCTAACTCTTCATGACGTAACTTTATAATTTTCCAAGGCAAAAGAGTCCCTAACCAATTCAAAAAATAAAATAAAATAGAAACAGAGTTCCAATAAATGGAACCCACAGACCATATTCTTCTCCAATCTGAGTTTTGCTCACATTTCGAATGAATTCAAGGATTCGAAAGAAATTCAGACCGGACGTCAGAATAGTTTGCAGTTTTCTAACAGCTAGAATGGTTGAAATTAATAAGATAGCAATTACAATCCAAGAGGTAAATGCCTTTAACGATTTATTATCTGATTCCACCAATTTCTCTTTGTACAATAATTAGGCCACAGTATTATTAACAAAATAATAGTTGATATTGCAATTTGCACTTTGAAAACAACAAATTATCCCTTTCTTAATATAGGGTTTAAGTAAGTGCTAATGTATAAGTTAGTTCTATAACAAAAGATAAAATCAAATCAAATTGTCTTAAAATAAGTTATAAGTTGTTTTCATAAGCTATCATGGAGAGCTTATGGAATTAAGCTCAAAGCAGCTCACGGACATGTAACAAGTTGTTTCTATAAATCAAACAATACCACAAGTGCTTGTGATAGTATATAAAAACAATTAAGCCATTACAAACAAGACCTAAACACAAACAAAACTCTTCTACAAAAGCAACAGTTAAAAAAAAAACTAGTGAAGTATATACAGTAAAATATTAGGGTTAGCATAATAGGTAGTACCAAGCAAGAAGCATTAGGATCAATGGTGACATCACCAGTCATTAAACCAACATCAGAGAACTCTTCTTTAAATTCTCTATACTTCTGATTACTAAGTGCCTTGATAGGTGAAGTGTAGATAACACGTTGATTGTTTCGAAGTGACATTGCAATTGCATATAACGCCACAACAGTTTTCCCAGCAGATGTATGTGCAGACACCTATAAACAAAATCATCCAAAATCAAAATCTTCAAATTTCATTATTTATTCAATCAACAACAACCAAGTCTTATCCCACTAAGCAGAATCAACTACATGGATCTCAAACTACACATAACTTTCTATCATATAGCATATCTCTATCCAGTTCATTCATCTCTAAATCATTCCTAATAGTTTCTCCTATTGTTCTTTTAGGTCTCTTGAGCACGGGCGGGAAAGGCGACCAACCAAATCCCATATTTTAGACACTACATTTTTATTCTAATTAGTAGTATATACATTAACAGTTTTCCTAATGCATACACAACCTATAAAATAATATTAACTATTCATAATTCCAGTTGCATTTGCCGAAAGAAATTTTTCTAAACTCGAAAAGGTCTCCTCTCGACACTCTCGACACTCGTCCAAACCACCTAAGCTGAGTTTCCATCATCTTTTTCTCTACTAACACAACATTCTCATTATAACAAAAACTAACTAAAATAATAAAAATTAGTAAAGATAAATAGAAAATAGTATGAGAAGTACTAACCATAACAGATTCAGAATTTTCAAGACAATTAATAGCTTGAGATTGAAAGGGGTCAAGTGTAAAAGGGAACTTCTTTGCAGGTTCTTTTTTTGTTTCATCAGAAGAAGTGTGAACGTAGCCACGTGGATATGACACGTCATGCACACAGACATGTTCTTCTCTCTGTGAAGGTGGCGAGGGTTCTTCCGGCGACTTTCTCTTCAGCGACCCCATTAATTGTTTGGTAATTTATATAAAAAAATAAATATTGTATTTTGTGTGAAAAAGTTACAGCATAATAATATGAGTGAATGTATGAATAAGAGTCGAAGCAAGAGAGTGTGGTGGTCGGAAGCGTTAGGTGGTGGCGGTTCTTCACTGTGCTGTGCGGCTGCCTGAGAAGCTTTGATGGAACAATAGATATTAGGGATTCTGTTTTTTTGAATTGGGTGTTAAAACAAACAAACATAAAAGAGGTTTTTTTATTTTTTAATTTAAAAATTAAAAACTGAATATTTTTAGGAAGAAAATCTTTGAAAAGATTTATCTTGTGTCCCTCTATTTATACTCCTATTCATATTTTATATAAATTATTTATTTTACTCTTTTATTTATTTATTTTTTAAAAAAAATTACTCCACTAAATTCAATTAGAGTTACAAAAAACTTTTAATTTTTTTTTTCAAAACACATGTTTTTGAAACAAATTGAACTTTGGACTAAAATTTTAAAACGTTTTTTAATACACAAAAAATAAATTTGTGTACTAGACCACTTCAAAAAGAAAAATTTCTTTACACAAATGTATTTTAGTAGAGTTTAAGGTTTAAATGCTAACCTTTGTGTTTTGAAAATTTCTTTGAAGTTTTGCGATTTTGGGTACAAAGTTCAAATTTTGTTAAATATATGTGTTTTGCAAAAAAAAGTTAAAAGTTTTTCAAAACTTTAATTAAATTTAGTTGAGTAAACTTTAAAAAAAGAAAAACATAAAAACAAAAAAAGAATAAAATAGGTAGTTTATATAAAATGTAGAGTAGGAGTATAACATGCAAAGGTAGAGGATAAGTTTTTTTCAAATCTTTGGGTTTAAGTAAACGATGGGATTTCTAAAACCATCACATGAGACCTAACCAATTAAAACCGGTTTGATTTAATTTTTGCAGTTAAATCTTGATAATTTTTTGGTTGTCTGAGTCGGTTGAATTGGTTAAATTAATTGATCTAATTTAATTTTAAAAATTATTAATTCAAATAATCCTTAGATCTAATTCATGCAATTTTCAAATTTTTAAATGTTGAATTTTCAAATTTTCAAAACATATTTTATATATCGAAAAGTGTCAGGTATATAAGTTATGTAAAAAAATTATTAATCACGTAAATGGGGCCACCTTATTTTTCATCATGTATTAGAAATTTCAAAATAAAATTTGAATTATGAAAAATTTCAAAAATTTGAAATTATGACACATTTTATACTTTAAAAATTAATTTTTGGTGTTGAAAATTTATTGGGAATGAGAGTCACAAAATGTAACTATAGTTAGTTTACCATAGTTTGTTGGTTAGCTAGCTTTTCTCTTGTTAGAGATAGTTAATACTCTAATTGTTTTTGTTTTGTAGATAACCTTCAATATGTAACTATGAATGTTGAAGTTCAAGCACTTGTTGCCAGAGTGTTCTTTATCTACATGTTGGTGTTCTATCTATTGGGAACAAATGGATCTTTAAAATCAAAAGACATGATAATTATACAGTTCAAAAGGTATAAAACAAGATTGATTGGGAAAAGGGTTCAATCAAATTAAAGGGTATTTAGTAGCAAAATTATTGACTCCTTCTTTCCCTTTATTGGTATTAGGCATAGTGCTTTGAGGGGAAAAAACAAATTATAAGGTTGACATGATTGATGAGCAATGAAATGCGTGATTTTTTATTTTTGTACATATTGACAAAATATAAATTATGTAAAATTTAGAAACAAATTTTCAAAGTAACAAAGAAATGTAAAGTATAATAGTAAAAATAAGAAATAAAAAAAGAAAATATGGATAAGACATAAATGAAACGGCACAACATTCAAGCTTATATGGAGAAAAGAATTATAAGCTTTAAAGTAAATTATTACAAAAAAAAAAAAATGGTTTCTTGATATAATTAAAATGATGGTCCAATCATTGCATTGTCTACTACACTAATTACCTTGTTTAGAATTGATGAAAATATAATTACAATAGTAATGCAAGAAATACAATGATCATATTCAACAAATCAAATCAAGAGTTACTTCTTCCACACCAATAAAGCGTTTATACACTCTCTTTTGTGCTCCACTTAGACACCACTAATTCTAGATAGTTCTCTAACTTTTTCAACAAATCAAAAGTTAACATCAATAAGACATCTAAAGCTTTAGGTAAAGCCAAAACATGACAAACAAATTATCACTTACGAAAATAATATTTTCAACCAAAATTAATTTAATTTTTTTAATTTTATTAATTGAATCAATTCTTCTTATAAATAGAGAACATTTTAGGATCTCGTCAAATGGTCCATCATGAATCGATGCTTAATAATCATATGAAATTTTAACGACGGTCAACAACATTTCTTGAAAATATAAATTAACGATTCTCTATCTTTAAAATTGAAGTAATGACATTTTTTATATCGGTTCGACATATTAAAATTTAAAAAATACATTTATTTTTTCATATTCGTAAAGACAATAAGTTATCAGGACAAAACAAAAATATCTCTCTCCGAAAAAAAGTCCATTAAAAATTTAAAACCACTTAACATTACATTACCCAAAGTCTTGGATTTTCAAGTAAAAGTATCTATTGCATCTCATCTTGATATGTGCTTTGCAAATTAAAACTATGTAAACATCACTTATTCCCAAATTTTCTATTTTGTAATTAATTGAATTTTAACCAAATACATATTTGAAATTTAATAATCCACTAAAACAAAGATTAAGCAAAATTTAACTATCCAAAACTAACAAATTAATCAATTACTAGTTGGTATTATTGAAAATCATAATGATTTCTTGAGAAGATCCATTATGATCATCATCTTTGACAACTAATAGTGGTCCTCCCTCCCATATCATTCTATCTGTTATTTCTTTTACTTTTAGAATTATATCTTTGAAATCTCTAATAATAACAGTTCCTTCAGGACGAAGAATTCGATGCATCTCAAGAATAATATTAGTAATGTCACACCTGCAAAGAGACATTCATATTGTTAATATTATCAACATTAATTAGCTAAATATATTAATTTCCTAAGCCTTTCAACTTTATAAATATTTTGTTATGCTTTCAAGTTTTAGTCCATTATAGAAATATGAATAACATTAGACAATAATAATGGTCACTATGATAAGATAATATTTATTTGAATTACATTTTGATGTCTTATTTTGTATATCGTTAATTTATTATTTTAAAAAATAAAGCATACATGAAAAAGAAAAACAAAAAACAAATTTTTTTGAAATTTTAAAAAATTAAATAACTATATTTTTTAATTTAAAAAATAAGAAACACAAATATTCAGTGAATCAGAAAAAATAAGAGTGATGTATTTAAGTTTTTTGTATGCAAAAACTTTTAGAAACCAAAGCAATATAGAGAATAACATTTGAAGATTAACTTGTGTATATACTCTTCTGTTTTTATTATTATTAAGTGGCAGATAAACTATCATAGGTAATAAAATAATAATAAACATGGTGAAATCATATATTATAAGCTTACTTGTTCATATACATACTGAATATGCCACTGGCATGTATCAAGTCATATGTTCTTGGGTAAGTTGAAAAGGGTTCACACCTGCAAGTAAAGTATCGTTGTTTGATTCATTATTTCTACCTCAAAGGCTCATATATATTATGGTACAAAGAGATAAATATATGTATGAAGAT
>JBBPBR010000006.1:1268980-1346658 GCA_037974775.1 Cicer pinnatifidum | reverse complement strand
AAAAAAAAAAAAAAAAAATACTCAAGTAAACCCGTGTGCACCCCTAGATGTCATCACTGTTGATGCCATGCTTCTTCTGATTCACTAGGTCCCGCTGCAATTTGTGTTTTGACGATACCTTCGTCCTTTTGCTTCTATGAGTAGTAGTATTCATGTTATTTTTGTATTTGATAAAATGGAAACTAAATTATAGATATGAGTTCCTAGCCTGATATAGCTGGCAAACAATAGCCACGGTGGTTACTCGACAAGCCTATAACCAATAGAAAAATATTCTTGAAGTAATGGTCGCTTTTGGGAAGATTTACTCTTGTTGAGCCAAAATGACACGTGAGTCCTAGTGGATCTATTTTTCTAGAGTTAGTGTTATATTAGTAAGATAACCGAACTTTGAGCCAGTTACTTGCAATTTCGTGGTGGTCGACGAATATGGCGTGGAAATGAAGTTTCTTGTACATTCTCACTTAATAGATCGACATGTATTGAAGAATTAGGAATTACTTGATTGGGGAACGAAACAAATTATTCACAAAACATTGATCGTTTGATTGTAGAGATTGTCAGCGAACATGTTGTTGAGTTGATTAAAATGGTTGTCTTAGTGGTTCAAATTGTTGTTGTGTTGGGGTAACAGAAAATGAATGACAATCTGTTTTTGGCGCTTTATTTTTCAATAATAACAGGGTGGACGATGTCTATTACGCTTATATCACTGTGATGGTTGGGTCGGCCTACTTAGACGAACATTTCACTTTTCAACAACATTACATTGTGAGTCCCGCAGTAGTTGTGGAACTGATAGGCACAAATTAGAGTTGTGTCTAAACCACAACATATACACTCCTCTATCGATATAGGTGCTTATGTATTGGTTGACCGATAAGACAACAACTTCAACGTGTTTTTCCAACTTCAAGATCCTCTGGTATTTCTTGGTAAAGTCCAAACTACAATTTGACTATGTCTGGTTGACGTCATTCTACAGTTGAGAAACAAATGAAGACAGTTTTAACCATTCAAATCATTGAATCTTGGTATACTTGTTGGTATGACATTTTCAAGACCCCTATAAGGCATCCATATGAACTAGAAAAAATAAAAAACATATTAGTAAGAACGAAATTTTTAACCTGATAATGTTGCATGTGATCAATTATATCTGTCCACGTATGGAGTTCTATAATGAATTAACATTGACCACATTCAACATTATCAGGTTAAAAATTTCATTCTTTAACAAAATTTATACTACTTATAATTATGTTGTCTTACTACTATGTGTTCTATTTTCTCTAGTTCATATGAGTGTCTTACGAAGACTTGAAAACGTTATACGACAACAAGCATATCAGGATTCAATGGTATGGACTGCCAAAATTGTTTTGATTTGTTACTCAATTGTAAAATAACATCAAACATACATAGTCAATTTGTAGTTTGGACTTTCTCAAGAAATACCAGAAAATCCTAAAAGTATTTATATTGTCAAGATATGAGAGAGAATCACCAAGAAAATTGAAAAGACATACATGCTACATGGATTCAATTTTCAAACGAACGCCGTACAGACAGAGGAGTTTATGTTGTGGTTTAGACACAACTGGAATGTCAGTTCCACAATTACTACAGGACCCACAATTACTGCAGATCCAAAGACCGACCCAACCATAATAGTGACAAAGGTGTAATATGTAAGACCCTTAATTTTCTAAATTCTAATTTATGCGATTTTAGGGTATTTTGTGTTAAATTGCTTAGACATTTAGCACAATTGAATTTTATTTTAGGAATTAAATATCAAAAATATATTTTATTAGAGTTAATAATATGTTTAATATATATATATATATATATATATATATATATATATTAATATATATATTTTTTAAGATCCGATTAAGATTATTTGTCGGAGAATAATTTAATTATATTATGAAAAATTTAATATTGCTGCGATAGTAGATATTTTTTTGAAAATAAAATTTGAGAAGTGATGTGTAATGATGTCTTTTTTTAAAAAATATCTATAAAGTTAAATATTTATTAGTTTAGTTTTAATTATAATATATTATTATTATTTTAATATATTATTATTATTTTAATATATTATATATATATATATATATATATATGGAACCAATATAAAGGAGAGAGAAAGCAAATCAGCTCCAGCGAGTTTCCTTCTTCTTCTTTCTTTGTTCTGTTGCAAAATTATTTGTGTTGGTGGGTTTGAAAACAAAAAAATAAACACAAAACTCTTATTTTTCTTCGACTTCTAAGCTTCCATTCTCTAAGCTTCCATTCGAGAAGTGACAGAAGAGAAAGTTGCTCATTGCCACGCTGCGGTGCTAGTGAACTAGTTTTCGTCGCGACGTCACGAACTTAAATTTTATCAGAATTAATCGCAGTGCCGTAATCGGTTGTTAAAGCTACAACGGAGGTAAGGGCTCCTTCCAAACTTTTAGTTTGCATTTAGGACATTATTTGTGATTTTGTGAAAAAGAAATTTGATGTATTTGAGGTATGATTTTGTGAAAAATTAATTTAATGTGATTATGTGTGATTTAGTGGAATTTAAATTTGAGGTGTGGTTTGTGGTGATTCAAGTTTGGTGTGATTTATATGTTCATAATTATTATTATGAATTTTTGAGATGTGATTTATTTGTGAATTTTGTAGAAAATGAATTGATGAAATTTGGTGGTTTATGTGTAAAAATGTGGAATTTTGAAATTGGGTGAGTTATGTTTGAATTGTTGAAATTTAATTGAGGTACTATATGCGTGTTGTGGAATTGAATTGATTGAGTTTGGTGTGAATTGGAGGTAATTAAGTTTGATGTGTTTGAGTTACGTAATGAGTTATTTTCAAATAAATGAGTTTGAACTGAAGTTGAAATTTTACGAAAAATTTAGAGTTGTTAAAGTTGTGAAAAAGTTCAAATTTTAACTAAGTTAAAGAGTTTGAGCAAAAAGACAGATTGAAATTAAAAATTGTTAGAGTTTGAAATGTTACTCTTTTAATTACTCTTTGATTGAGTTTAAAAAGAAAAAAAGTTTATAGTATTTTATTAACTCAAATATTTCAGTGCTTTAATAGTCGAGTATGTGTATGTGAAATTTGGACAATATTTGTTTTATTTAGTTTTAAGTAAATAATATAGATTATTTGGTTTTTAAAAGTTTGATGTGTCAAAAAGATTTAATTTTGGGAATTTCGTTGTTGTTGGATTAATTTTATTGTGAACAAATTGTTATAAATATTTATGTTTATGTAGTTAGCTCCTTGAGTCTCGAAAAGGAATTGAGACCGTTGGCACCGAGTTAGCGGTGGAGAGAACTCTGATATATTAATGTTGTTGTGGTGATTTATGGTTGAAAATTTTGGAGATTGAATATAGTGATTTATGGTTGAAATTTGTGGAGATTAAATTTGGTGATTAATGTTTGAAAATTTTGGAGATTAATATGGGTGATTTATGTTGAATTTGGGGAGAATTAAATTTAATTTGATTATGTGTTCATAATTGATATTATGAATGTTTGATGTGTGTTTGAGGTGTGGGTTGTGGTGATTTACGGTTGGTGTGACTTATGTGTTCATAACGATTATTATGAATTTTTGAAGATGTGATTTATGTGTCGTTGTGGAAATTTTAATTGGTGTGAATAAATATGTTTGAGTATGCTCTGTGTTGTGTTTGAAAAATCATTAGTGTTAAATGAGTATTAAAAATAGGGAATCTTTTAATAGCTGCATTTACTTAATGATTGTGGTGAAAAGAGTCAGAGTACGCTCATGCATTTCATAGTACATGGTGACCGCGATGGGGCCATGGTGATAGTGGTGACCGTGATGGGCCACGAGATGATGCCATGTGAATTGTTGGTTCATCTTATCCTTGCGGGGATTGTCGCGTCGTGCTGATTTGTGAGAGATTGCACTCTAGAATGTGCTGATTTGTGAGCGATTGCACTCTAGAAAATTGTGCTGGTCTGTGAGCGACTGCACTCTTGTATGTCGTGCTGGTCTGTGAGAAACTGCACGCTAGTAAATCGTGCTGATCCGTGAGAGATTGCACCTCGGTAATTAGTACTGGTCTGTGAGAGGCTGTACAATTATGATTTACGCCCCCCGAGGAGGGTTTTGGTTTGGAATTCCGGAATCATGCATTTTGGCATATACGCATTGCATTAGGATGCTTGGCACGCGAGTCATGTTTGTTATACTTTGATGGTTGTATTTACATATTCGGTTGTTGTTGTGATTTGTCGTAATTGCTTTGAGGTGTGAAGTTGAGTTGATTAAGTTTTGATGTATTTATGTGTTCATAATTGATTTAATGAATATTCGATGTGTGATTGAGGTGTGAATTTGTGGAGATTAATTTGGTGTTAATTATGTGTTCATAATTGATAATATTAATGTTTGAAGTGTTGATTGATTCAGAGCCATTTTAGAATTAAAAATCTGCATTTCTCAATTGTATTCGACTACGACAATGCAGTTTGTTAAAACTTTATTTTTCAATATTGTTTATGCATTTTTGGACATATGAAAACCCTTTCGAGGAGTTTGCTAAGACGAAAGGTTCATTTGAGAATTTGAAAATATAAGAATTATGCTATGTGATATTTGTTAATTTCGGTTGGTGACCTTTACAATTATTGTGGAAATCTGGGCTTTGCCCTCAGATGAGAATCAGGATCATCCTACCGGTTAATACCATAGAGATGGGAAGGTAGTTAGTCATACCTGACCGAAGTTGTCTCAGGAGGATCTTGCGGGGCGCGTGGAGAGATCATCCGGGTTGTGTAGTTTTTATAGCATGATCAGATTATAGGGTTTAATTGTCTTTCTTTTGTGGATGTATTTATTTCAATTTGAAAGACTGTACATATACTTCATATTGTCAACTTGACTTTTACTTTGATGGGTCCTAGTACCATTTTTTTGATGCGACGTAGGGAAGTTAAAATTCTTGGGGCAGTGCTTTTGTACAGGTGTCTGTCGAGAATACTCTAGGGGTATGAGCTATGTCTGATAGGTCTCATAGCCCCGGTGTATTTTGTTGTGTAAATACTTTGGGTTTGTATTTCAAAAACTATTTCTGCTGCTTGTAAATATTTGTTGACTTTGTCGTTATGTTACGACTAAAATATTTATCCAAAAGTATTTTCTTTGTTTTATTTCTTTGTTTGTTTTCTTTGTTTTGGAAAAAAAATATATACACTCGCGCTGTTAAAAATCGGGGTGTTACATAATAGACCTCGCCCGTCGAGTCCCCTGTTACTATTGAAAATGAAGCGCCATAACCACATCGCCATTGGTTTTCTTTCACCCCAACACAACAACAATTTGAACCACCAAGACAATCATTTCAATCAACTCAACAATATGATCGCCGACAATCTCTACATTCAAACAATCAAAATGTTGTGAATAATTTATTTGGTGCAAACCTATGTATGCATGAGTAAGTTGCTCGTTATATTAATAAGTTGTACTCATTTGGTGTTACGCCGTTCCCTAATCAAGTAGATCATAATTTTTCAATGCATCCCGATCTATTAAGTGAGAATGTGCAAGAGACACATGCCCCTACCCATATTGACGAAGAAACCTCACCTCTATATTGTCCATGTTGTATTCACCGACCACCATAATGTGGAATTGATTAATACAATAAAATCATTATAATAAAATTTGTATTTATTTTATTTACACTAATTCTATTTGTATTTTTAATATTTAATTAAATTTTGTTATTTTTATAGTCTCCATTTTATTAATTTTTTTAATAAATGTTTAATAAGTAAACTTTGATTAGATAATTATTATAAAATAATTAAAAATATATTTATTTAATTAAAATAATAATAATTTAATTAAAATAAAGAAAGGAAAATGTTTATTTATTATTATTAAATAGAATAATAATATGTGGTATTATCTCACACTTGTCATCCGTCAAACTCCCTATATTTGTGCATTCTTCTCTTTCATATTAAATAACACTACTAATAAAAAATTTATACATACAATAAAAAAATACCTATATTGCCTAATTAAAATACAAAAAATAAAAATAAAAATTGCACATTAGGGAAATTTTCCTTAAAAAAAAAATTAATGTTGAGGAATCGATGTCTACAAAACTGACTTCCTAACTTTAAAAAATAAAAAACAGTTATATATTATTTTGTAGTGGTATTATTAAAAAAAGTATGTTTTGGAATCGCCCATATTCCACAACTTTATTGAATATGTTCCCCCTTATATTCATGATGGATATCACCTCCAATACCAATAAGTATATGCTACAATTGTTTGAAATTGTTGGGGTAACTTCAACTGAGTTGACATTCAGCGTTGCATCTGCATACATGGATTGTAAGTGTGTAGAAAACTTTTGTTGGACATCATATAAGTTAAAAAAGTTATTTGTTTCAAATACCTCATTTCCTCAAATGATTGTGACTGATAGATAACATACTTTGAAGAATGCAATTGAAGTTGTTTTTCAATCTTCCACAAATTTACTTTGTCAACTTCATATGAACAAGAATGTTGGAGTCAAATGTAAACCATATATATTGAAGAAGAAAATGCAAGAATCTATTCTAGTTTTGTGGAGGACAATTGTTTATTGTTATAAATAGAAGGAATACAAGCAACTTTTGCAAATGTTTGAGCAAACATGTGTCAATAATATTATTTTCTTTGACTACATCAGAGACACTTGGTTAACTCATCACAAGAAAAGATTTGTTGAAGTATGGGTCAATCAAGTGTTGCATCTAGAAAATACTATACAATAAGTATGTCATTAAAACTTTGTATTTTATTTTAAAACAATATATATCGAATAAGGAGATGTTAGAATCTATTCTAGCTTTGTGGAGGAAAATTGTTTATTGTTATGAATAGAAGGAATACAAGTAATATTTGCAAATGTTTGAGCAAACACGTGTCAAAAATATTATTTTCTATGACTACATCAGAGACACATGATTAACTCTCACAAGGAAAGATTTGTTGAATCATGGACCAATCAAGTGTTGCATCTAAAAAATACTACGACTAATAGGTATGTCATTAAAATTTTGTATTTTATTTTATATTTATACATGTTTAGGATTAAACATGCATGTTTGATATATTTTTTATTGAAATGTTATTTGTTGTTTTTTATATTTAAATATTAAGGTTGAGTCTGCTCATTGAAGAAATTTTTGGCATTATTTGTTCTTTTTTATATTTATATTTTTTATTGAAATATATTTGTTCTTTTTCTTTGAAGAGATTTCTGTAAGGCATGTGATGGTATGAATGAGATGTTAAAGTTGCAAATTATTAAGCTAAAAAGGTCATTTGAGACAAATAAGGGTCACAAAGAACATATACACACCAATATTTGACTTGTGTTGTATACCATTTGTTGCAGTTCATATACAATTGAGAAAATTAACCATGAATAATGGTCTGGACGAAAAAAAAAAGGTTAGAAAATGATTCATAGTTGGACATTACATCAGAGATGGATATAGTTTAGAAAACTATTAATGTTGCTGGAAAAAGGGCGTTAAAGAACAAGTTACGTGAAATAACATATTTAAAGATAACATCAATGTATGCACCACCAAATAAGATAAAAATAAAGTGTGGTGGTAAGAGAAATAAAACTGAAGGAATTTGACGTATATTGTGACCTATCATTTTTTGAGCATGTGAGTGTTATTCTAATAATATAACTACACAAGTCTCTCAACAAGGACCAATGAAACATCCCAAATCAGTAAGCACCCAAACAAGGCTATCTCCAAGCACCCAAATAAGCTTTACAACAACCTGCGATGAGTAACAACCTGTGGTGAGTGAAGTTACAAAATATATGGACAAATTTCCTCCTCTAATTCATCCATATACTGAAGACTTAGTTAATGTTAAGGTAGATGAAAACTATTGATATCGTGCCATTGCTAATTTACTTGGTCATAGTGAATAATATTTTAGCATTGTGCGTGAATACTTGTATACAAATATTAAGTCCAAACCTAATTTATATGTTGTATTATTCAAAGAGCATTTGCAAGAATTGACAGACTCTTTGCTTGTAACCGATTCAGGAAACCAACCAAATGAGAAATGGATGAACATTCCATATATGGATTATGTGACAACAAAAAGATATAATTTCGTTCATGTCACATTGAAAAAAACTTTTTCTTTAAGTTTTTCTCCATTGAGGGGCGCATACAATAAAGAAGTATAACGTAATCGTATTATGAGCATTGTTTTTATTTTTTATTTTTTTTTATTTTTTATTAATGAAAGTCATTAAAAATATATCAAATCGTCATTTTTTTAGTTGAAAAATCTGAGTGAATGACCAAAATTGTTGACTTTTAAAATAGGGGAACCAATTTCTTGAATCAATAAAAATAGGGGAACTAAAACTGCAAGTAAGCCATAATAATATAATACAATCAAAATACAAACTATAGTAATAATGATAATCCCCTCATATAGATATGTGCAAGACTTTCTCTCAGTAGAGATACATCTCATCTTCAGGATCTAACCTCTGTAAGTTTAAATTATGTTGTATAAGACCACCCCCATAGACTACTTAGGACTCAAAGCTTCAGGTTAAGGGGCAGGGCACCAACGCCAACATCATGACTAGGACCAGTATCAACACCGCCACCAAGAACATCCAAACAATGATGTGTTATAGCAACATAAGGGATTCAAGGATGAGATATCATGTAGTAGCACTATAAGTATCGCTGAACACACTTGTTTGGATATGTAACTGGATGCAATCTCGTAAGGAGGGATATAATAGAGTTTTGTACATACTCCATTCAACATCATAGAGAACAAACACTGACGGTGTAAAAGTGATGTACTAAGTAAGTCAAACTGCCATAGACACCTCTCTGGAAAATATGGTACCATCTTGAAGTACTAACGAATGTATCATGTAAACATTGACACATACTCAAATACTATCGTGGCATCCTCATAGTAATTTGGCGTCCAAATAACATTGATAAGTCCCAAAACATACAACTTTACTCTCTAATAGGAAACATTCTCATATGTTTGTTTAGCAATCCATCGAAATATTCGTGGCAACAAAGATATAGATTCACTCATACTACGGTTACATATGTAAGGAAAATGTTCATATGTAAAATAATTAAAAAAAGTACAAATAATTAAATAAAGCATTTTATCAAATAGCAATATATGAACACTTCTCTAACATCTTTAAGCGTAGTATGAGTGAACCTATATCTCCAGTGCCACTGATGTTTCGATGGAGTGATAAACAAACATATGAGAATGTTTCATATTATAGAGCAAAGTTGAATGCTTTGGGATCTACGATGTTATTTGGACCCCAAATTACGACGAGTACACCATAATAAGCTTAGAGTATGTGTTGATGTTTACATGGTACATTCATTGGTGCTTCAAGATGTATCATACTTTCCAGACCACACCTTACTAGATTGCACATGAGTGTGTTGAGGGATAAATGGTACTATAAGATATCTTTGTTAAGATAAACTCTCAAATAAAGTTTTGATGTAAAAAAAAACAAAGGTTAATTAAAGAATGCTATTTATGATTCTAAATGATATATTAATTCAACATATTTTTTTGAGTGTAGTAATGAAAGATAAGACCTAAGCAAGGAAAAACAAAAATCATCATAAAGAAAGCAAAGTCTGAACCAATATGAACCAATAACGTTCTTGACAATTTATGATAAAACGAAGAACATTCTCCGTAAACAAGAATGATTAATCTCCATTGTTGAAGAACAATTTGCTCCCGAATCTCGCAATCACTTGTTCTGTATTTCACAATCATGTGATATTTACTCTTTAAAGAATATAAAGGATTTATCTTAACAAAGAATCAATTCAAAATACAAAATAGAAAAGCTATGGATTATGATGGATCATGCAAGTTCAAACAAGACTGATCATTCTCCAATATATTAAACATTAATCTCCAAAATGTTAAACATCAATATCCAGAGTGTTAACAACAGTCTCCAGAATGATCATCAATCTCCAAAATGATTAAACAGTCTCCAAAAAGTTTAACAATCATTCTCCAACAGATTGACATCATTCTCCAGTCTATTTTGCGTGAATCAAAACACTGTATTGAATTTAATGCACCAATAATATATCTGAGAATCAAAGGATCATTAAACATAATCAAAGTTGTCTAAGAATGAGAAGCTTCAGACCAACCATTCCCATCACAGAAGCGGAACACATAATATTCAAAGAAATGAAGATTTTTAAATCATAAAGTCTGGTTTTTGGTCAAATCTGACACATGACAGCAAAACACTTTCCAACGGCTCTTTTGACTGTCATCAACCTTCCTAAAGTCTATAAAAGAAAATCCAAGCTCAAGGAAAAAACAAGAAGTTCAAGTGCTAAGAATATACTTGAAATTCTCTCATTCTCAAGAAGAGTCAGTTCTGATCATACTTAAATCTTATTTTTAGTTATACTGAATCTCTTGTAAAAAATCTAATTTCAAACACGAGTTGAGATCACTCAGATTCTAAACACTCTTATCATTATTGTGTAAAACTCAAGACTATAAATGTTAAGTATAGTTTAAGTAGCTTGTAAGAAATTCTTTTATGATTAAAAGGTAAAGTGTAAATTCCTATCTAAAGATTGATAGGTGATTGTTTTAAAGTCTTTCTGGGTGGAAATGATTGGCTGTGTAACAGATCAAGATTGATCTAAGCTGGTGGTGTAAACCAAGATTGTTCTCTGTTTTGAACACTTAGTGATAGTTTCACAATAGTAAGGACTAGACGTATGCCGAGTTGGCTGAACCATGATATATTGTTGTGTGATATTTCTCCCCTTATCTCTATTTACTTTAAGTCTAATTGATTATCAAGTTAAATACATAAACTAAATTGTTGATTTTAACTAACCAAGAACATTATTGGGTCTCTGGTTAAAACCAATAACGTTCTCCGTTTTCTACTTTCACTACCAAGATCAATCTTAAGTTTTTACAGGAAATTTTAAATAGCAACATTTATAATTCAAACATATTTTCCTTGTTAATCTACATTTTCACTTCAATTGACATCAGAGCAAGGTCTTTAAATATTAAAACACCTAAACAATGCTAGAGTAGAGATCTAGAAGAACAATGTCAAAAGAAAAATACATTGTTGAAGGAGGATCTTCAAACATACCACCTTATTTTGATGGAATTGGTTACTACTTTTGTAAGAAAAAATGTAGATGTTTCTGAAATCTCAAGATACAAGAATGTGGCACGTCATTATAGATGGAGATTTCATACCAAGAGTTGATCAAAATGATTTCTACTTCTAAATACTTAAAAGATAAAACTAAGGTACTCCTAAATTCTAAAGCTCAATTATTCTTATCATGTGCTTTTAGCAGGGAATAAAGCAAAAAAATTGATGAATGCACAACTGCTAAAGAAGTATGGGACATATTGCAAACTCATCATGAAACAACAAGTCATGTCAAAGAAACAATAATAGACATTGACATAAGAAAGTTTGAGCTGTTTGAAATGCATGAAGGGGAAACTATTGATGAGATGTACTTAAAGTTCACAACTATAGTAAATGAGATGCGTTCTCTTGGGAAAGCTTACTCATTACAAGATAGAGTAAGAAAAGTCATGAGATGTCTTCCAATCATATGGAGACCAATGGTAACAGTTATAAGCCAAACCAAGAGTCTTGAAGTGCTACCCTTGGAGGAGCTAATTGGAACCTTAAGAACACATGAATTATTAGTACAAGAAGACAAACTAGTGAAAAACGGAAAGGCAATAGCTATAAAGACATCGCAAGAAAATATTACAATACAAACATATGAAGAACCAAAAGAAATTATACAGGAAGAAGCTGATGAAGAAATTGCCCTTCTCACTAGAAGAATTCAAAGAATGACGAGAAAAAGAGATCATATCAATATAGGATTTCCAAAGAAGAATCCCAAAACAGAAGTGGGCATGAGCCAAATCACAAGTTTTGGATGTAATAAATTAGGACATTGCAAAGCCAAATGTCCCTTAAATAAAAAACCACCAAAAAGATTTCCTTTTAAAAAGAAATCAATGATGGCCATATGAGATGAATTAGAAGAATCAGATACAGAAGAAGATTAAGAAGTCAACATTTGCTTAATGGCAAATGCAGAAGAAGATAAGGTAACAAATTCTGGACTTTGCTCTTTATGTGATCAAATAGGAAAATATTTTGATAAGTTTCTAAATGGGTCAAATCTTCTTGTTCAAAAATGCAGTTCTTTAAAAGAACAATTTTATAAAGAAAAAGAAGAGAAAGAAAAAACTCGGGCCATGAATGATGCTCTTAAAAATATCATTCAAGAACTGAAAGAATCACAACAAAAAAATTTTGAAAGTCAAATAAGTCAAGATTATTCTGCAGCTAAAATAGAGAACATTCTCCTTAAAACTGAAAATGAACTTCTTAAAAATGACTTGTCACATTTTAATAAAGCTACTGAAATATTCCTAAAAATAATGGAATCTCGGGTAGGAATATTTGATAAAGCTGGTCTTGGTTTTGATAAAACTCAAAAAATAGAAAATCTATGAAAACTTTTTTTGTTCCGAAAAGAAAAAAGGATGAATGCAAAACCAAATGTTCATATTGTAAAAAAATGAACATCTGGAATTTGCATGTTACTTTAAGGAAATAGATGAAACAAATCAAGAACAAAACGATTTTTCAAAAAAGGGAGCGTTTTGGAACAAAATCAGAATCTTCTCCAAGAAACTTAAAAAACAGAGCACGTTCTCAAGGTTACTCTAAAAAAGGAGAATGTTATGGAACAAAAGCAAAACTTTCTCCAAAAAGTTTGAAAAAGGAAGAACGATCTAGAATCTCTTCAAAATCAAGTTCAAAACTGTTTAAAACTCAAATTTTGAAATCATCTCCAAGATCAACAATCAAGTGCTCATACTGTTCCAAAAATGGTTAGCTAGAATCAACTTTTTACTTTCAAAAGGAAGCAAATTTTAAATCTAACTCTCAAGGAACCAAGACCAAATGGGTACCTAAAGTTAATTTAACATCTTACACAGGTTGAATTTCCAAATGTCAAGAAAAAAACTTAGTTCTTGGAGAATGGTTGCTCAAGACATCTGACAGGTGATAAAAACTGCTTTATGTCATTAGTCAAGAAAGATGGAGGTTCTGTAACTTTTGGAAACAATAATCAGGCTCAAATAAAGGTAAAAGAACTATTGGTAAGAAAAATTCTGCTTAAATACACGATGTTCAATATGTTGAAGGTTTGAAACTTAATCTTTTAAACATAAGTTAGCTACGTGACAATGGCTTTGAAGTTATTTTCAAACCAAGTATTTGCGAAGTCAAGAAAACAAAATCTGGAGAAGTTCTCTTCTCTGGAAATAGAAAGAAAAGCTTGTATGTCTTATACCTTGAAAAACCTCTCGAAGAATGTTGTTTTATGTCAATTGATAAATATAAATGGATTTGGCATAAAAGGACATGTCATATAAGCATGAAAACAATTTCAAAAATATCTAAACTAGACCTTGTTAGAAGATTGCCTAAACTGAACTTTGATAAAGATAAAGTATGTGAAGCATTTGCAAAAGGAAAGCAAGTCCAGAGCAATTTTCATTCAAAGAATTTTATAACTACAAAGAGAACTCTTGAATTGTTTCACATAGATCTTTTTGGGCCAATCAAAACAACAAATCTAGGTGGAATGAAATATGGTTTTGTTATTGTTAATGATTTTTCAAGATACACTTGGGTATTATTTTTAAAACAAAATGATGATGCATTTATAAATTTTTGCAAAAAGGTACATAATGAAAAAGATTCCAACATCATTTCTGTAAGAAGTGATCATGGAGGAGAATTCATAAATACCTCTTTTAAAACCTTTGTCCATAAACTTGACATTTCCCATAATTTATCTTGTGCAAGAACTCCACAACAAAATGGAGCTGTTGAACGAAAAAAATGGAATACTACAAGAAATGACAAGTACAATCTTGGAAGAATCTAATATTGAAAAAAATTTCTGGACTGAAGTTATTAATACGTCTTGTTACATTTTAAATCGTGTATCTATAAGAAAAATTATCAGCACAAGCCCATATGAAATATGGAAAAACAGGAAACCAAACATATCCTATTTTCCTATATTTGGATGTTACTGTTATATTTTGAACAATAAAGAAACCCTTGGAATGTTTGATGCAAAGTCAGACAAAATAATGTTTTTGGATTATTCTACTGAATCTAAAGGGTATGGGGTGTTTAATCTAAGAACTAAAGTGGTTGAAATTAGTATGCATATATTGTTTGATGAATTTGATGATCTACAATTGAGTAAAACAATTAAGGAAGAAGAAGAACAATTTGGCCTGTAGCAACATAATGGTCTACAGGAAACGGAGATCAATAAACAATCTCTCTTTCATTCTCCACCTAAAAGCTGGAGAATGATAAGTGATCATCCTCAAACTCAAATTATTGGGGATATAGCTGATGGAGTTAGAACCAGAATGTCATTCAAGAATGATGAAAACAACATCATGATAATAATATCTCAAATTGAACCAAAACAATTAAAAAAGCCATAGTTGATAAATATTGGATTGAAGCTATGAAGGAATAACTTATTATATTGGAAAAGAATGTAGTCTGGACTCTTGTTCCATCCACGAGATCAAACTATCATTGGAACAAGATGGGTTTTTAGAAATAAACTAGATGAAGATGGTAAGATTGTTCGAAACAAAGTAAGGTTGGTTGCTCAAGGTAACAATTAACAAAAAGGTATAGACTATGATGAAACCTTTGCTCTTGTTGCAAGGTTAGAAGCCATACAAATTTTTCTTGTATATGCATCTCATAAGATTGTAAAACTTTTTCAAATGGATTTTAAAAGTACATTCTTAAACGGATTTTTAAATGAACAAGTTTATGTAAAACAACCTTGTGGCTTTGAAGATCAATCATAACCAAATCACGTTTTTAAACTTACCAAAGCTCTATATGGATTAAAGCAAACACCAATAGCTTGGTATGAAAGATTAAATTCATTTTCTAATTAAAAATGGATTTTCTAAAGGAATAATTGACACTACACTGTTCCAAAAAATTGATAAAAATGATTTGCTCATTGTTCAAGTGTATGTTGATGATATCATCTTTAGATCAACTAATGAATAAAAATGTGTGACAGCTTTTTCAAAACTCATGCAAAGTGAATTTGAAATGATTATGATGGGAGAATTAAAATATTTTCTTGGTTTGCAAATTAGGGAACATAAATATGGTATTTTTATATGTCAAGAAAAATACACAAAAAATCTTTTAACAAAATAAAAAATGAATGAAGCCAAAATCATGTCTACTCCCATGCACCCATCTTCTTAATTAGACAAAGATGAAAATGGAAAATCTGTTTTTGAAAAAGAATACAGAGGCATGATAGGATCTCTACTATAATGAACTGCTAGTAGACCTAATATTATATTCGCGATAAGATTATGTTCTAGATTTCAATCAGCAACAAAAGAATCTCACCTAACCGCTGTAAAATGAATATTTAGATACTAATCTTGGCCTTTGGTATAAAAAAGGTTCTCATTTTAAACTTGTAGCATACTGTGACGCTGATTATGTTGGAGATAAGATTGAAAGAAAAAGCACTACTAGAGCATACCAGTTCCTAGGGGAAGCATTGATAAGCTAGTCTTGTAGGAAGCAAAATATAATGGCCTTATCAATAACTGAAGATGAATATGTCTCAGCGGCAAACTGTTGTTCTCAAGTTCTCTGGATAAAAAATAAACTTGAAGACTTGTATGTAAATTATTCAAGTATTCCAATTTATTGTGATAACACTAGTGCAATTAATATCTAAAAAAAAAAAAAAATCCCATTTAGCACTCTAGATCCAAACACATTGAAATAAAACATCGTTTCATTCAAGATCATGTTAATAAGAAAGAAGTTGAATTAATATTTGTTTATACTCAAAAACAACTTGCTGACATTTTTCCAAAGCCTCTCGTTGAGGAAAGTTTCAATTTTATCAAAGAAAAACTGAAAATTATAAAAAATCCTATCAACTTGCATTAATTTCATTTTATGCATAAACGGAGAACGTTTATCGATATCTGTTTTTCACTCATCATCCTCCTCTACGTTATTATTTTTTAAAAGAAAGAGAAAAAGTGAGTTTTTGGCATTAAATGCATGGTAAAGCAACTGACACATCCGCCTCCTTCTCTCATCTTTTCCAACGAAACCGTCACTTCAACTTCCATCCAAAAAGCTTATGCAAACCATTCATTCTCCGTAAAACTGGCTTTTGCTCTTACAAGCTTCTCATTTTAAAAAAAAATCCCTTTTGAATCTGTAACTCACAAATCATTTTCTGAAATGGCAAGAACAAAACAATCCACATGCAAAAACCCATGCCACAAAACACCATCATCCTCACCGTCGTCATCCTCCTTGAATTGTTCATTGTAACACCCCGATTTTTAACAGCGTGAGTGTATTTTTTTTCTCTCCAAAAGTCAACTAATAAAATACCAAAGCGTAGCACAACGACAATTGTCTATAATATTTACAAACAACGAAAATAGTTTTTGAAACAAAATCCAAAGTATTTAAATAGCAAAATACAACGGGGCTATGAGACCTATCAGACATAGCTCATACCCCTAAGGTATTCTCAGCAGACACCTGCATAAAAGCACTCCCCCAAGAATCTCTACTTTCCCCACGTCACATCAAAAAATGGAACATGGACCCATCAAAAGAAAAGTCATCAGACAGTTTAAGCATAGATACAATCTTCTAAAATGAAATAAATACAATCACAAAAGAAAGACATCTACTCCTTATACAACTACCTAATCTGATCATGCTACAGAAACTACACAACCCGAGTGATCTCCACGCGCCCCGCAAGATCCCCCTGACACAACTTCGGTCAGGTATGACTAACTACTTTCCCATCTCCAGGGTACGAACCGATAGGATGATCCTGGTTCTCATCTGAGGGCAAAACCCAAATTTCCTCAATAATTGTAAAGGTCACCAACCGAAATTAACAAATATCATATAGCCAATTTCTTATATTTTCAAATGCTCAAAAGAAACTTTTGTCTTAGCATACTCCTCGAAAGGGTTTTCATATGTCCAAAAATGCATAAACAATGTTGAAAAATGAAGTTTTAACAAACTGCACTGTCGTAGCCGAATACAAGTGAGAAAATGCAGATTTTCAATTCTAAAATGGCTATGAATCAATCAACACTTCAAACATTAATATTATCAATTATGAACACATAATTACCACCAAATTAATCTCCACAAATTCACACCTCAATTACACATCGAATATTCATAACATCAATTATGAACACATAATTACATCAAAACTTAATCAACTCAACTTAACACCTTAAAGCAGTTACGACAAATCACAACAACAACCGAATATGTATATACAATCATCATACTATAACAAACATAACTCACATGCCAAACACTCTAATGCCATGCGTATATGCCAAAATGCATGATTTCAGAATTCCAAACCAAAACCCTCCTCGAAGGGCGTAAATCATAATTGTATAGCCTCTCACAGACCAGTACTAATTACCAAGGTGCAATCTCTCACGGATCAGCATGATTTACTAACGTGCAATCGCTCACAGACCAGCACGACATACAAGAGTGTAGTCGCTCACAGACCAGCATGATTTTCTAGAGTGCAATCGCTCACAGATCAGCATATTCTAGAGTGCAATCTCTCACAGATCAGCACGATTTACTAGCGTGCAATCGCTCACAGACCAGCACGACATACAAGAGTGCAGTCGCTCACAGACCAACATGATTTTCTAGAGTGCAATCGCTCACAGATCAACACATTCTAGAGTGCAATCTCTCAAAGATAAGTACGATTTATTAGCGTGCAGTCGCTCACAGACCAACACGATTTTCTAGAGTGCAATCGCTCACAGATCAACACATTCTAGAGTGCAATCTCTCATAGATCAGCATGACACAACAATCCCTGCAAGGATAAGATGAGCCAACAATTCACATGGCGTCATCCCGTGGCCCATCACGGTCACCACTATCACCATGGCCCTATCGCGGTCACCATGTACTATAAAATGCATGAGCATACTCTTACTCTTTTCACCACTATCATTAAGTAAATGCAGCTATTAAAAGATTCCCATTTTTTAATACTCATTTAACACTAATGATTTTTCAAATTCACCACAGAGCATACTCAAACACATCAAATTCAATCTCCACGATATCACACCAAATTTACTAATAAATCGCCCATTTTCGAAACTCCACATTTTCACACATAATCTACCAAATTCATTTTCCATAAACCCACATAAATCACATCTCCAAAAATTCATAATAATCATTATGAACACCTAAATCACACCGACCGTAAATCACCACAACCCACATCTCAAACATACATCAAACATTCATAATATTAATTATGAACACATAATCAAATTAAATTTAATTCTCCCCAAATTCAACATAAATGACCCATATTAATCTCCGAATTTTCAAACATTTATCACCAATTTAATCTTCACAAATTTCAACCATAAATCACCAAATTCAAAAGTCCACATCTTCAAACATTAATCATCAAATTCAATTTCCAAAATTTTCAACCATAAATCACTGTATTCAATCTCCAAAATTTTTAACCATAAATCATCACAACAACATTAATATATTAATATATCAGAGTTCTCCCCACCGCTAACTTGGTGCCAACGGTTTTGATTCCTTTTCGAGACTTAAGGATCTAACTACATAAACATAAATATTTATAACAATTTGTTCACAACAAAATTCCAAAAATTAAATCTTTCTCACACACCAAACTTTTAAAACCAAATAATCTATATTATTTAGTTAAAACTAAATAAAATAAATATTGTCCAAATTTCACATACACACACTCAACTATTAAAGCACCAAAATATTTGAGTTAATAAAATACTCTAATTTTTTTTTAAAGTCAGTTCAAGAATAATTAAAATAGTAACATTTTAAACTCTAACCCTTTTTAACTTCAATCTATCTTTTTACTCAAACTCTTTAACTTAGCTAAAATTTGAATTTTTTTTTCTCACAACTTTAACAAATCTAATTTTTTTTTGTAAAACTTCAGCTTTAATTCAAACTCATTTATTTGAAAACAACTCATTACGCAACTCAAACACATCAAATTTAATTAATTCAATATCCACAAAATCCACACCTACATCACATCTCAAATTTACACCTAACATTAATCACTACAAAACCCACCTCATAACAAATCAAATTCAAATTCAACTAATTCACACATAAACAAATTAAATTCATTTTCCATAATTGTACACCTCAAATACATCAAATTTCTATTCCACAAAATCAAAAATAATGGCCTAAATGCAAACTAAAAGTTTGGAAGGAGCCCTTACCTCCGCTGTAGCTTGAACAAGCGATTACGGCACCGCGATTAATTACGGTAAACTTTTAGTTTGCGACGTCGCTTCGAAAAGTAGCTCACTAGCTCCGCAACGTGACAATGAGCAACTTACCCTTCTGTCACTTCTTGAAAGGGAGCTTAGATCTAGAAGAAAAATGATGATTTATATTTGTTGGGTTTTGAAATCACAACATGAACTTGAAACAGAGAAAGAAAGAACTCGCGAGTGCATGAGAGTTTTTCAGCTTTTGTGTTTTCTTTCTTCCTTTCATCCATATATATATATATATATATATATAATATATTAAAATAATAATAATAATAATATATTATAATTAAAACCAACTAATAAATATCTAACTTTATAGATATTTTTTTTTTTAAAAAAATATTATTACACATCACTTCACTTCTCAAATTACTTTTTCAAAAAAGTATCTACTATTGTCGCAACTCAATTGACAGATGAGTTTCTCAGCAATAAGTGACATTTTTTTTAAAAATTGTCCGATATTAAATTTTTCGTGACATAATTAAATTATTTTCCGACAAATAATCTTAATCGGGTCTCAAAATATATATTAAAAAATATATAAATATCAAACATATTATTAACTCTTATAAAATATATTTTTGATATTTAATTCCCAAAATTAAATTCAATTGGGCTAAATGTCTAAGCAATTTAACACAAAAATCCCTAAAATCGCATAAATTAGAATTTAAAATTAAGGGTCTTACATTCACCATCCCCTCCGCCTAGACCAACTCGTCCAGAAATTTCATTTGATAAAACTTTCTCAGACTATCTATCATCATCCACAGAATCAAACCCTAACCTCATTATTCCAAATCCCTCGTCCTAAGTACTTCTGTCCCTCTACACATGTCCTCCTCCAAACCTTTCTCAAGTTCTTCCACATATAAGGAAACCCAACATCAAACCTATAAAAGGCAAAAGGCGCTCCATATGCGTCCTAATAGGAATTAGAACTTTAAAGGGCACAAACACCAAACCTACGATGTTTATCATATCTGATTCTAAGTCTGAAGACTCATCTGGATCACCTCCACAAATGATTCCCACAAAACCTATCACTTCTTCTATATTATCATCTCGTTTGAACCCTTTCAATCAACTACCAAATAGAAAAACAAGATTAGTAATTGAAATATTTTATTTCACAAAACCATCCCAACCTTCTCCAAAAACAACCAAATTTATCTGTTGTTGCACACGAGTCAAATACAATTGATAAAATGTAAATAAATGTATTAACTCGAGTCGTTTCACAAGGAATTTTGATATAGTAATCTTAACCAAATTGAAGGTTGAAATTAGAAAGAGAGTTTTTTAGATATTTTATTTTATGAAATATTTTATTTCACAAAACCATCCCAACCTTCTCCAAAAACAACCAAATTGATCCGTTGTTGCACATGAGTCAAATACAATTGATAAAATGTAAATAGATGTATTAACTCGAGTTGTTTCACAAGGAATTTTGATATAATAATCTTAACCAAATTGAAGGTTGAAATTAGAAAGAGAGTTTTTTTACATCATTTATTTTAACAGATGAGCAAAATGATTAATCAACTGATTCAAATTTCTGACCTATCACATATTTTATCAATGAGTTTAATTTATAATTTGTGATTCTATTCTTATTTGACAATATAAATGATCAGACAAGCGTAATCAATCCTATGTGAATTCGGTGTCTTTGACTGGATTAAGCATCACAATCATTAAAATATTACAATTAACGATCAAATGTCGCAAAATTATAATTCAATTAAATTAGAAACCAAAACCAAATTCTGTCAAATGAATTTATTCGATCATATTGAAATTCAATTTAAGAAATAGGATATCAATATAATCAAATAAACAGAAATAGAATCATGAAGCAAAATTGACAGTGTAACATGAATCTCAAGGTTTTGATGAAATTCCGAACTCGTAGATTAATCTTATAAAATTAGCCTTCTATGAAATAAAAAGTTTTAATTTCTTTTATCTCTCTGAATCCGAAAATTTCATCCATAGAAGGAAAAGAAAACTCGCAATATATAGTACTCGATTTTGGACTTTAAAAACAAGTGACCCGCTATTTAAAATTATTACAAAAGTCCAGATTACAAAATCTGCAATTTAGATCCAGTAAAGTTTGGCATTGGACTTTTATTCCAACTCAAAAGTTGTAGCTATGATGTTTAGTTTTCCAACGCATGCTCGTATGCGCCAATCCGATATCCAGAGCTCAAGTTATGACCTATAGAGCGAACAAGGGTCAAAATGCAAATAATACAATTATAATTTAATTTCGACCCAAAGTTTAGAAACAAGCTAAAAAAATTATTCTAATTCCAGGATCCAATCTTTCACAAAGAAAACTGATCATTCTTGTTTATGACAAATGTGGAGAACGTTCTTCGTTTTCCAAAAATATGTGAAGAACATTCTTCGTTTTACTGTTTTTGCTTTCTTGATTTTATTGAGATTTGCTTTGAAATACTTGATACTTAACTTGTTTTAACACACTCAAATACTCATGTTAAATACCAAAACACTTATAATCATACTTAGAATTCTTAATTAACCTTTTTTTTAATTATCATCAAAATAATAATTTGGGATTTTGTCTCAATGAAGACATCTCATATTTTATCAAAACAATCTTATTATTATTGTAAAACTCGACCTATAAGAGTTTAGTATAGTTTGGGTAGATTGTAAGCAATCCTATCAAGGTTGTATGTGACTTGATTAATCTCTTTCTGGGTGGAAAAGATTGAAGTTTGAATCAAATCAAGGTTGATCTGAGCGACATGTTGTAAAATCAAGAAGGTTATTTGTTTTGAATACTTAGTGGAAAATCTCACAGTTGTGAGGACTGGACGTAGCCCGAGTTAGGTGAACCAAGATATATCCGTGTGTGGTATTCTTTCTCTTATCTCCTTATTTATCAAGTCTAATTAATCATTTAAGTTAAAAACATAAACTGAACTTCTGATTTTGAGCTAACCAAGAACGTTCTTCGTTTTCTATTTTCTTAACCAAGATCATTCTTGAGTTGAATTGTGAAGTATTTTCAGAAAATTTTTAAAGAAAGATTTACAATTCAAACTCCCTTTCCTTGTAAATCGACTTATCTACTTCACTGTTGATGCTGGTCCTAGTCATAATTGTTGGTGTTGGTGCCCCTTAGGGATGACAACACAACTCGCATTTGTGGGTACCCATTTGAACCTATCATGATTTGGACGGAGAAAACCCGCTTTCATTGGATGTGGGTGTCGGTGCAAATTTTCCTCGATATTAATACTCGGGGGAGGGTTTGGGAACCCGCCTTGCTAGTAATATTGATGTCATTTTTAAATTTTATATACATGCATATATTCATTATATTTAATACTTTTTCAATATTCATTATATTTATCAAATATTCATTTCTGATGCGAGTGTAAAGCATAATTACATCTCTTACAGGGGACTTATGATATGAACATAATAATTAGACTTTTCAGAAAGAAGATAAAATTTAGAAGAACATGTTTCTACTTAAGCACAATGATTGTTTTATTTCAATTACTTATGAGTTCATATGTTACAATACATCTCTTTTTATAGCCAAGGAGTTACACAAAAGGACCAAATACAAACTATTCCTGATCATGCCATTGTAAGCATTATTGGAATGCATTACAATTATGAAAGACATATCCACGACACATTTTGACTATTAGGCCATATTATTAGCATTCTTTTACAACGACTGACACAAGGATAACTATTCATACAATAATTATACAAGACATATTAATGACACTTTTGACTCATTAGTCTTTAATGATAGGCTCGTGAGTTGGAGACAAATTCTGATCAGACAGGTATTCTTCTAAAAAGGAGCTATGGGAATAATGTGACTCATACTGCCAGTTGTGTTCTAGCATTTCTCTCAAAGTTTCTTCATTAGGATTTTCTGAAGAATCAATACCCATTGAATTTTCTTCAAAATTCATTGTTGCAAATTGTTGTTCTATTTTTATTTCAGAGTTTTGTTCTGGTTGAGTAGTTTGATAAGAGCTTTCTCCGATTTCTTATACTCTCACTATCTACCACTGGGATTTTTTAAGAACTCTATGACCTAGACATAAAAATTCTTAGGAACTAACTGACTGCCACTGGGATTGAATATTTCCATGACTTATGCAGGTCGTATCAGCTTGAGTTATTTTCTCGATTATGGAGATTAATAAAATTGACATAATCCATTAATTCTTTCATAACTTTTAAACTTGGAGAATAATCATCAATGATTTCCCATAGATCAACATAATTTGCGCAAATGAGGATTTTAGTCCTAGAATCTATTTGATATGGCATGTTTAGGATGAAAATCGTCTTAAGTTTACTAATAGCTTCTTGTGTTAATCTTCTTCCTTTGACCTCATCTAAGGATGGTTCTAGTTACTTTCTCCACCATTCTAGTGGAGAGTAACATCCAAGTGTAGTCCAAATCAAGGAGTTGTGATTCTTTGGATCGATAAGGTGTTTGTACATTGCTTCAGTAGGGACATAGATAGACATAACATATAAACTAGTTGCACACCAAATATACCATAAATTATTTTCAGTAAACTTAAAATTTGGGTCTATCATGAATGATAAATAAAAGGATGTGTGTGGAAGAAAAAGGGAGTGGTATGGAAACTTTTTTTGTCGTTTTTATAATCTTTGCCATTAAATAAAAAAGATTATTTATAGCGTAATGTAGTTTGATCGTAGAGCCATGGGTTGGTAGTAGTTTGATCATGATAATCAATGGAAAGGTGTGTGTTTTAGTGATGATCTGGATAGGTTTCATAGGCCTGGAAAGTAAATCAAGAATCAAATTTTGATTTCCTTTAATATGTTTTACTGTAAAATCATATATTGAAAACCAATCTTTGAGCCTAAGAGTTCGGGGATCTGGAGGCATTTTATTTTTTAAACTCGAGGATCCTAGGAAAAGAAGAATTATCCATTTTGATTTCATACTGATAACCCCTCAGGTGGAAATCAAATTTTTGGATACCCAATTTGACTTCAAGTGCTTGCTTATAAGTGGTGTGGTAATGTTTCTTAGCTTATTTGAATTGACCACTAGCAGGATTGCAATAATGGTTTACTCCATTAATTTCTTCTATCAGGACTGCACCCTAATAATGATCACTGACATCAGTTTGTAGAATTCTTTTTCCATTTCCAGGAATTTTTAGGGTAGGTGGAGTTTGTGCAACCCTTTTAAGAGCTTTGACGGCTATAGAGTGCTTCGTTTCCCATGGTGGAGGATTTTTCCTGAGTAATTGTGACAGTGGACTTGTGTATTTTGCAAGCTTTGGGATGAAAATCCTAATATAAATGATTATACCAAGAAATTGCTGGATTTGTTTAATGGTGAGATTTTCATTAGGAAAGTTTAACAATTCTTGAGCAATATGAGGTTGAGGTTTATAATTCTCTTGAGAGAAATGCATTCCTAAAAAATCAATTTCTGTTTGGGATAATTGACTCTTCTTTTTAGAGAGCACCATTCTATATGAGTCTTTTCATCTTTTGAGAATAACAACACATCATCGATATAGATGAGGATACTATTGAGAATGAAATAAAAAATTCTCGTAATGGCCTTTTGAAATAGTGAGGGAGCTACCTTGAGTCCAAATGGTAATACTGTCCATTGGTATTGGGCATTAGGAATGCATAACATCGTTTTGTAACGGTCCTTAGGATCAAAACCCAATTGCCAAAATCCCGACTTTATATCAAACTTGGAATATATCTGAGCATCTTTAAGGAAGATATTTAATGAAGAGGTTTTCAGAATGGGAAATTTATCATCTTTCAAAAAATGATTAAGAGGTTTATAATCAATTATTAACCTCTTTTTCCCTCTTATTTTTTCAGATCTATTTTCAACATGCTTGGAAAGCCTATTTAGATTTTGTGGGTTCTATCAGACCTTGTTTGAGTAACTTGTTGCATTCTTCCTAAGCCAAAATTAAATATGATGGACTCATTCCTGGATGAGTAGCTTTGGTTGGATTGATATCCTCATTGAGCTTGAAAGGAAGTTGGACAAAAAAGTCTTTGTTTGTCGATAAAGGTTTTGGATGAGATAATTTTTCATATCTGTCTGCACAAAGTTGTAGCAATTTGGCCTTAATTTCTTCATATATTCAACAGGAACTTCAGAAAAGGGAATACAACTTTAATATTCCTGAATAAGGTTAAATTCTCGTTTAAATTTGATTCCTATAGGGAGAATTTGAAGCCTATTTGGTGCTGAATAATCATCCATACCCAAAACAATATCTTTATTTGGGAGGCTACTACCAATGACTTTTGTCCAAACTATGCATTTAGGGAAGAATCTGATTCCAATTTTCTCCTTTGTCATCAAATTTGTTCTGAAAGAGATGCGTGGGAAGAAAAGAGATGCGTGCCGGAGGTCGAAGCCTTTTATCAATCGCATGCAGGTCTATCATCTTTATGCAATTGCATACTCGAGTGGATTGCCCTATGTATCAGACCAAGAACCGAATTTCCCAATTCAAACCATGGCAAGACAAAGATCGATGATCTACAAAGAGGATTGTCGCACAATTCAAGAGTTGGCTGATCGTGTTGACAAGGTAGACCGTCAACTCAAGCATCGTTACGTGCCCTCATTTACATCCTTAAATGATCAAGAGTTCGTTGATCATTTGTATAGTAGAAAAATAGGGCCTTATTTCGGGAATGAAAGGGGAACTCAATGAAGAATCAAAAATCCAAAATCCAATAGTAGGTAACTTACTCACTTCTCTAGGCACTAGGTACAAAAAGCCAATCCCACTTGGGGATGGTATCGACCAAACCAACCTCTCATAATCGAAACTAAGGAAAACATGTCTCTCTCTCTCTCTCTCTTTCTCTCAATCGATTGAATTGGTAACGACATTGGCTATTGGCCATCCATCCACAAATCATCTTAAAAAGTAGGTCGATTCCCCCGCCAGATGACAAAACCTTTATGGACAAACAAAGACTTTTTTTGTCCAACTTCCTTTCAAGCTCAATGAGGATATCAATCCAACAAAAGCTACTCATCCAGGAATGAGTCAATCAGATATAGATTTGGCTCGGGAAGAATGCAATCAGTTACTCAAACAAGGTCTGATAGAACCCACAAAATCTGAATGGGCTTGCCAAGCATTTTATGTTGAAAAGAGATCGGAAAAAATAAAAGGGAAAAATAGGTTAGTAATTGATTATAAACCTCCTAATCATTTTCTGAAAGATGATAAAGTTTCCATTCCAAAAACATCTTCATTAAACATATTCCTCAAAGATGCTCAGATCTATTCCAAGTTTGATATGAAGTTAGGATTTCGGCAATTGGGTGTTGATCCTAAGGACCATTACAAAACGGCGTTCTACATTCCTAATGCCCAATTTCAATGGACAATATTACCATTTGGGACCAAGGTAGCTCCCTCACTATTTCAAAAGGCCATGACTAGAATTTTTGAGCCTATTCTTAATAGTATCCTCATCTATATCGATGATGTGTTGTTATTCTCAAAAGATGAAAAGGCTCATAAACATTTATTGGGCCAATTTTCTCAAATACCCCAAAACTATGGAATGATGCTCTCTAAAAAGAAGAGTCAATTAGCCCAAACACAAATCCATTTTTTAGTAATGCATTTCTCTCAAGGGAAATATCAACCTCAACCACATATTTGCTCAAGAATTATTAAATTTTCCTGATGAAAATCTCCCCATTAAACAAATCTAGCAATTTCTTGGTATAATCAATTATATCAGGAATTTCATTCCAAAGCTTGCAAAATACACAAGTCCACTGTCACAATTACTCTGTAAAACCATCCACCATAGGAAACAAAGTATACTGAAGCCATCAAATCCCTGAAAAGGGTTGCACAAACTCCACCTGCCCTGAAAATTCCTGGAAATGGAAAAATAATTCTACAAACTGATGCTAGTGATCATTATTGGGGTGCAGTCCCGATAGAATAAATTAATGGAGTTAAACATTATTGTGGTCATGCTAGTGGTCAATTCAAAGAAGCTGAGAAATATTACCACATCACTTACAAGAAAGTACTTGCAGGAAAATTGGGTATCCAAAAATTTGATTTCCGATTATCAGATTGAAGTCTAAATTGATAATTCTTCTTTTCCTAGTATCCTCAAGTTTAAAAATAAAATGCCACCAGATCCCCAAACTCATAGGCTCAAAGATTGGTTTTCAAGATATGATTTTAATGTAAAACATATCAAAGGAAATCAAAATTTGATTCATGATTTACTTTCCATACCTATGAAACACATTCAGATCATCACCAAAACACACACCTTTCCATTGATTCTCATGATCAAACTACTACCAGCCCATGGATCTATGATCAAGAATTCTTTTTTATTTTATGGCGAAGATTATAAAAAAGACAAAAAAGTTTCCATACCACTCCCCTTTTCTTCTAGACACACCCTTCTATTTACCATTCATGATAGACCCAAATTTTATGTTTGCTGAAAATCATTTATGGTATATTTGGTGTACAACTAGTTTATATCTTATGTCCATCTTTATCCCAACTGAAGCAATGTACAAAAACCTGACATATCCAAAGAATCACAACTCCTTGATTTGAACTACACTTGGATGGTACTCTCGACTAGAATGGTGGAGAAAACAACTAGTCTAGGACTAAACTCCTCTTTTGCGCAAATTATGCAGATATATGGAAAACCATTGATGATTATCCTCCTAGTCTAAAAGTTATGAAAGAATTAATGAATTATTGTAATTTTATTAATCTTCATAATGGAGAAAAAACCCAAGCTGATACGACCTGCATAAGTCATGGAAATCTTCCATCCTAGTGGCAGCCGGTTAGTTCACAAGAATTTTCATGTGTATGTCATAAAGTTTTTAAAAAATCCTAATGGCAGATAGCGAGCATACAAGAAATTGGAGAAAACTCTGATCAAACTACTAAAAAAGAACAAATCTCTCAAATGAAAATTGAACAATTTGCAACAATGAATTTTGAAGAAAATTCAATGAATATTGATACTTCAGAAAATCTTAATGAATAAACTTTGAGAGAAATGCTAGAAGACATCTGGAAGTATGAGTCACATTATTCCCCTAGCTACTTTTCAGAAGAATACCTGTCTGATCAAAATTTGTCTCCAAGTCACGAGTCTATCTTTAAAGAATAATGCGTCAACAGAGTCATGAATATGTCTTGTATAATTATTGTATGAATAGTTATACATTTGTCTGCTTTTGTAAAAAGATGCTAATAATATGGCATAATAGTCAAAATGTGTCGTGGATATGTCTTCCATAATTGTAAAACATTGTAATAATGCTTATAATGACATGATCATGATCATGAATAGTTTGTATTTTGTCCTTTTGTGTAACTCCTTAGGTATAAAAGGAGATGTATTGTAACATATGAACTCAGAAGCAATTGAAATAAAACCATCATTGTGCTTAAATAGAAACATGTTCTTCTAAATTTTCTGTTCTTTTTGACAACTTTAATTATTATGTTCATATCATTAATCCCCCATAAGAGATGTAATTATGCTCTATACTCACCTCATAAATGAGGATATCAGAAAACATCTGACTATTGATCCATGCTACAGTCCTCTCTATTATGAGATGATAGTTTTAGTTGTTGATTAGTGCTTGAGACTTTATACATATGAAAGGTTGTTGTTTGTCTTGCTTGATTGTACAAATAAGACTAATCTCATAATATGTGAGGCTCCCGACCAACGTGTTATCAGAGCCTTAACTAGAAGAAAGGGTGCATATGGTATGGATATAATATAGAGAGTGAGTAAGGAAGGAAATCAATCAATCATGGAAACACCAGACCCAATCCATCAACCTATTATTTACACTTCTCCACTATCTCTTCCTAAATATTGTAAAAATACTGATTCCCATTTTAAGTCCTTATAATATTTTTAAAAGACAAAGATCAATCACCAGATCTATCAGAAACTTAATCTATACAAATTTCCCTCATATGAAAGAATATGTCTAGTCATCTCGACTAGACCAATGTAATCTGAGAGCAACAAACCAAGAACTATATGTGGATTTAGATATTCCTCAAGGTCTCATAACCAACTGGAAATCTGAAGGATACACAACTTTACATTTTGGAGCAGTCGGGCAAATTCTCTCCCTTCATGGATAGAGAAATCAACATGTCTTTTGTAAAATAGCTCTGTTAGATTCAAGCTACCTTCATTATCACAATGCTGTAATAGGAACTGTTCTAACATCACTCCATGCTGAAAGTGTTATCCTCACCATCTTCCCAAATTATAATATAAGTCTCAATGACAACACTCTTTCCACAAGGTTGAAAGATCAAATCCAAATCACTAGATCTGATGATATAAGTCTTAATGACAACACTTTTTGTCTGCAACCCTTCATCATCAAATAATCTATCGCCTTCAAAATCACTCCATAGATTTGCCACTCTCTGGATGTTCTTCTGATTCCTTGTTGGTCGTTACCAATAGAGAAGAAGATATACTCTCTATTGTCCAGATCCCAATGAGAATCACAAGGGAGGAATTAGCTCAATTAATTCCCCTGGAATGGATAACAAATTATGAAAAATTCCATAATGACCAATACAATCTCAAAAAGCCACCTTCAAGAGATCCATTGATAGGTCAGTTAAAACAATTTTGAAATAGTCATTTTATTTGGGACGTGGATCCCAGTAAGTGCGACCCAGGATGTGACTATTGGATGAATAATAATGAGATTGACAGAGATATCATCCTCCCTAAAAGCAACGGGACGTGCAAACCATCTCCTCCACCAAGTAAAAAATTAGATCCACGATAAAAGGAAACCTCTTCTTATCTACAATAAAACACTTATAATCCTCAAAAAGGTAAAGCTCTTGCCACCTAATGACCCTACTCTTGTTACTTGGTCACCTTCAAACTATTGTAAACCTTTAAACCCTCCAAAAAATGCCAAACCAATCCCTTGTTTTATGTTCTCAGCTTCAACATCAGAATATGACCAATAATTCCCTGCTCTAGAAAGAAAAGTGGACCCAATCACAAATAGATCATCCAAACCTTTCATACAACTCAATGAAGTCCAACTTGATGGAAAACTTAAACCTGTAAACCAATCGAAAGAAGTTCTAAATTGGTGTCAGAAAACATGGTTGCTCAAAATGACACTCTCTAGAACTAAACAGAAAGGTAAATAAAATTACTGAAAAAACGGACGAAACAAATGAAAATCTAAAAGCTCAAGTCTCTTAGTTGGATCATTACTTAAGAAGGATGTTAGAAGAAAGAACTTTTGGCCAAGATTTTGACCGAAAAGAAAGAAAAATTAGAAAGTTACAAAGCCAGGTGAAAGAGATTGATGATTTCTTGAGTGCTTCCAAAGAAGAAAAACCTAAACTTGTTGAAGATCTTTTCTTTAACCCTCTTAATTTCCTTACTTATTTCACACGACCAGGAAAGCCATCTCCTCTATACCCTACCTATGCTTCATCACCACCAAATTATGCCAAGTACATACCTCAGCTTATAGACACAAATATGTCAGAACTACAAAAACCTCAACCTCCAAGTCCAAAGAAAAAACCGTTTGCTTAAGTGTATCATCCTCTGACTCCCAAGATGTTCTTGAAACACCTCATCCAAAAATCCAGTCTCTTGAAAAACATAAATAAATAGTGGACATTGAGTCACGCTTGATGATATACCACTCAATCGCTGGAGAAAGAGACTCCTTGAATTTGCTGCCTGGCTAAACACTCAGATGATGAAAACAGGTGCAGCCACTTATAAGATCATTGAAGAATTTTGCTATAGAATGATTGACACGTTGAAGGAATTGTACCATAATCTTGGTACATTCAAAAAAGACGAATTACACAAATTAGAAAATACTGGTGATGTCCTTGGAATTCTTCACAACGAATTCATTGGTGATATGAAGATATTTGATAGAAAAAACAAACAAGAATTCTTTGAGATAAGATGTTGTGATCTTAGAGTTAAAGATCTTGAAAAACATTATCAAATAATGACCCAAATATATTATGTCCTCAATGGATTTAATGATCATAGTCTAAAAAATACATAAATCCATAGGATGATAGCAACAACTCAGAAAGATATTAAAGCCATGAGTCTTTTCCAGATACATCAAATAACATTGGAGGCACTTGAAAAGCTATGTAGATTGCACCAACATTTCTCAAAATTTGTAGAAAACAAATCTAAATTCACCAAGGCATGCAAAAAGCCTTGGAAATCAAGTGAAAAGATAATAAATGCAGCTATTCAACAGAAAAAAAAACATCATCAACGAAGATACACTAAACCTTCTAGAATCTTCAAGAAGGAAAGGAAAAGGAAAGATTTGAAGTTCTTTAAAAGGAAGCAATTCAGAGGGAAAAAGAAAAATCAAAGATGTTTTGTTTGTGGAGAAAAATGACATTTTTATAAGAGATGTCCTAATAAAACCAACAAAGCTGCAAAGTTGATCAACCCTTCTTCAACCTCTAGAAGGAGATCTAGAATCCTTATATTATGAACAAAGCTCTGCAGATCAAGAAACAATTCAGAGGAAAAAAGAAAAATCAAATATGTTTTGTTTGTGGAGAAAAATGATATTTTTCTAAGAGATGCCCTAATAAAACCAACAAAGCCGCAAAGTTGATCAACCCTTCTTCAACCTCTAGAAGGAGATCTAGAATCCTTATATTATGAACAAAGCTATGCAGATCAAGAAACAATTCAGAGGAAAAAAGAAAAATCAAATATGTTTTGTTTGTGGAGAAAAATGATATTTTTCTAAGAGATGCCTTAATAAAACCAACAAAGCCGCAAAGTTGATCACCTCTCTTCAACCTCTAGAAGGAGATTTAGAATCCTTGTATTATGAACAAAGCTCTACTGATGAAGAAACAATTTTTGCTCTTCAAAACTCTTCCTCATATAACTCTTCTTTAGATGAAGCATTGTTTGCTGAATGAGGAGATGATAAATGTTTTCCTATTTACTCATTCAAAGAAGTAACAAGTACTTTACCTATTCCTCATTTCCCTTGTGTTGAAATTAGAGGTGGGAATAGGCCAGGCAAGGCCAGGCTTTGAAAGGCCTGAGCCTGACCTACGATTTATTTTTTCGGCCTAAGCCTGGCCTACGGCCTATCATAGGCTTTTTTTTCGGCCTAAGCCTGGCCTTTTTAATAGTTTGGCCTGGCCTGGAAGCCTTTTTAAAAGCCTTTTTAAACGAATCCATTATTACTTCTTAAACAAATAAGGAACAACTACTAAGTGATTGACTAATTGAACGGTTACCGAATATAAAACGACTACTAAATATAGAACTGCTACCAAATATGGAACGACTACTGAATATGGAATGATTAGTAAGTGATTGCCTAATTGATAGAATTTAAAATAGAAAATAATATTATTAATATAATAATAAAAAATAATATTAATAAATAATAAATATATATATAGGCCGGCCTGTTAGGCCTAACAGGCTTTTTTATAAGCCTGAGCCTGACCTATTTAAATAAATAGGCTTTAAAAAGAGCCTGAGTCTAGCCTTTTTATTAAATAGGCCAGGCCAGGCCAGGCCATAAGTAGGCCAGGCCATAGGCCCCTGCGGAGGGCCTAGCCTATTCCCATCCCTAGTTGAAATCCATGTCCTCGCCTCAAAGTTTTCTCATCCCAAGAAAGTTATACCCTATATGGATACTGGTGCTATATAAAATTGATTAACCTAGCAGCAGATGGAAAAGCTTTCAGAATAAATTTGATGACAAAGGAGAAAATTGGAATAAGATTCTTCTCCGAATGTATAGTTTGGACAAAAGTAATTGGTAGTAGCCTCCTAAATAAAGACATTGTTGTGGGTATGGATGTTTATTCAGCAACAAATAGGCTTCAAATTTAGGAATCAAACTTAAACGATAATTTAAACCTTATTTAGGAATATTAAAGTTGTATTCCCTTTAAGAAGTTCCTGGTAAATATGAAGAAATTAAGTCCAAATTGCCCAAATTTTGTGCAAACCTACCAAAGCTACTCATCCAGGAATGAGCCCATCCGATTTAGCTTTGGTCCAGGATGAATGCAACCAGTTACTCAAACAAGGTCTGATAAAACCCACAAAATCTGAATGGGCTTGCGAATTATTTTATGTTGAAAAGAGATATGAAAATATAAGATGGAAAAAGGGGCTAGTAATTGATTATAAACATCTTAATCATTTTCTGAAAGATGATAAATTTCTCATTCCGAAAACCTCTTCATTAAACATCTTCCTCAATGATGCTCAGATGTATTCGATGTTTGATATGAAATCAGGATTTTGGCAATTGGGTGTTGATCCTAAGGACCGCTACAAAGATTGGTTTTCAAGATATGATTTTACTGTAAAACATATCAAATGAAATCAAAATTTGATTATTGATTTACTTTCTAGACCTATGAAACCCATTCAGATCATCCCCAAAACATAATTGACTATTCTTTTCAGAGAGCATCATTCCATAGTTTTGAGCGATTTGGGAAAATTGGCCTAAAAACTTTTTGTGAGCCTTTTCATCTTTTGAGAATAACAACACTTCATCAATATAGATGAGCATACTATTGAGAATGGGCTCAAAAATTCTAGTCATGACCTTTTGAAATAGTGAGGGAGACACCTTGATATGTTTTGGTGATGATCTAGATGGGTTTCATAGGTCTGGAAAGTAAATCAGGAATCAAGTTTTGATTTCCTTTGATATGTAGTGATGATTTAGATGGGTTTCATAGGTCTGAAAAGTAAATCAGGAATCAAGTTTTGATTTCCTTTAATATGTTTTAAAGTAAAATCATATCTTGAAAACCAATCTTTGAGCCTAAGAGTTTCGGGATCTGGAGGCATTTTATTTTTAAACACGAGGATCCTTGGAAAATAAGAATGATATCCATTTGGACTTCAAACTAATAACCCCTCATGTGGAAATTAGATTTTTGGATACCCCATTTGACTGCAAGTGCTTCCTTGTAAGTGGTGTGGTAATGTTTCTCAGCTTATTTGAATTGACCACTAGCATGACATCAATGATGTTTTACTCCATTAAAAAGGCTGTTTGGGAGAGTGCTATAGGGAAATTAGTGACAAGCACAAGTTCTTTCATTGAAGAGTCAAGAGCCATCCAGAAAAATCACTCTGCATCCATAAAGAATCTGGAGACTCAAATGGGTCAACTTGCTCAACAAATGACACAAAGAACACCTGGAAATTTGCCCAGTGACAGTTCCAAAACCGCGAAATAATGTCAATGCCGTGACAACGAGGAGTGGCAAGGTAAGTAAACAAGTACCACTTAAAGCCAAACAAAGTGGAAGTACTTCAAATTCGAACCACTTGGAGGAAATGGTCACACCGGCATCAGTTGAGGAGCACATCGCTTTTGAAAAGGAGGAAGAACCTGTGGTACAAAAAAGGGAATCACTACCAAAACCAGAAATTCGACTTCTGTTTCCTCAAAGATTAAAAAAGGAAGAAACAGAAAAACAATTTGGTAAGTTCCTTGATGTTTTTAAAAAGTTACAGATTAGCATTCCTTTTGCAAAAGCACTTGAACATATGCCAACATACTAGAAGTTCATGAAGGAGATTCTGTCGAAGAAAAGAAAAATCGGCAGTGAAACAATGATGCTTAGTGAAGAATGTAGTGCTATACTACAGAGAAAATTGCCACCGAAGCTCAAGGATCTTGTAAGCTTCTTAATCATTTGAGCCATTGGAAATAGAACTTTTGGAAAGGCATTGTGTGTGATCTTGGGGCTAGTTTAAGTCTTATGCTCCTTTCCATATACAAAAAACTGGGCATTGGAAAAGTCAAAGACACACAACTGATGCTACAATTTGCGGATTGCTCAATGAAACACCCCTATGGAGTGGTGGAAGATGTGTTGGTTAAAGTGAATAAGTTCATTTTTTCAGTGGATTTCGTGGTACTAGACATGAAGGAAGACAATGACATTCCTTTGATTTTGGGGAGACCGTTCTTAGCAACAGGGTGAGCTATGATTGATGTAGCAGATGGCACCTTAACCTTAAAAGTAAATGAGGAAACTGTCACTTTTAACATTCTAAAAGCCATGGAACACTCAAAAGAAAAAAAAAGGGTTCAATCGAACTGAGGTCTTAGATGAGATAGTGAACGAAGAAATAGAGCATCAAACACCTAGTTCCATTAGAAAGAGTGTTATGCCTACCCCAAGATGTTGTTAAAGAAAGTGAATATCCAAAGATGAAAGAGGTTTTGGCCATGTTAGAAGCATCACCGTCCTACTCCCCCCCCCCCTATTTTCCTACTAGATGGGAGGAGTTGAAAGGGAATGAAGATAAGCCCTCAGAGAAAAAGACACCACTGATTGAACTCAAGCAGTTGCTTCTTCATTTGAAATATGTATTCCTGGGTGAAGAAGATAAGAATCCAGCCATAATTAGTCCAAGCTTGAGTGAGTCCGGCTTTTTGTATGCACAAAATCCTAATGGAGGACAATCACAAACCGATAGTACAACCCCAAAGGATATTGAATCCAACAATGAAAGAAGTGATTAGAAAAAAATGGTAAAACTCCTAGAAAGTCAGTCTCGTTTACCCAATTTCAGATAGCTCTTGGGTGAGTCCCGTCCAAGTTGTACCAAAAAATGGGGGAACGACCATCATCATAAATGAAAAGAACGAGCTGATTCCTACACGAATGGTTACATGCTGGAGAATGTGTATTGACTATAGAAGATTGAACAGTGTTACGAGGAAGGATAATTTCCCGCTCCCTTTCATTGATCATATGCTTGAGCAGTTAGCCAGACATGAGTATTACTGCTTCCTAGATGGCTATTCGGGATACAATCAAATAGCTGTGGCACCCGAGGATCAAGAGAAAACTGCATTCACATGTCCGTATGGGGTGTTTGCTTATCGACGAATGTCGTTTGGGCTGTGTAATGCACCTGCCACATTTCCAAGGTGCATGATGTTCATATTCTCTGATATGATTGAAAAACATATTGAAGTATTTATGGATGACTTTTTTGTCTTTGGTTCATCTTTCGATAATTGTTTGATTAATCTGTCTCTTGTATTAGAAAGGTGTGAAAAATTCAACTTGGTCCTAAATTGAGAAAAATGTCATTTTATGGTACGAGAGGGAATTGTATTAGGTCACCGAATTTCCCATAAGGGGATCGAGGTAGACAAGGCCAAAGTTGAAGTTATTGAAAAACTTCCCCCTCCTACCAATGAAAAAGGCATTAGAAGTGTTTTTAGGCCACACAAGATTTTATAGGAGATTTATAAAAGAATTTTCTAAAATTGCAAAACCACTCACAAACCTACTTGTGAAAGACACACCTTTCAAATTCAATGAGGATTGTTGGCATGCTTTTAACAATTTGAAAAACAAGTTGATAACTGCTCCCATTATCACTGCACCTGACTAGTCACTACCTTTTGAAATCATGTGTGATGCAAGTGACAGTGCTATTGGGGCAGTCCTAGGACAAAGAAAACACAAGATGTTGCACGTAATCTACTACGCTAGTCATGTTTTAAATCAGGCACAACACAATTATGCCACAACTGAAAAAGAATTATTAGCTGTAGTTTATGCTTTTGATAAGTTTCGATCTTATTTATTAGGATCGAAAGTTATTGTTTACACTGATCATGTTGCCTTAAGGTATTTGTTTACTAAGCAGGAGTCGAAACCAAGGTTACTCAGATGGATTCTATTACTACAAGAATTTGACGTTGAGATCCGGGATAAGAAGGGATCGGAGAACATTGTGGCTGACCACCTATCTCAATTGGAGAAGGTTGAGGAGAATGAGGACATTAGGCCGATTCGAGACCAATTTGCTAATGAGCACATCTTCGCTATTACCAAGGCACCTTGGTTCGCCGACTTTGCTAATTTTAAGGTAGGGGAGACAGTTCCATCTGATTTCACTTACCAACAACAAAAGAAATTTATCCACGATACCAAATTCTATGTATGGGATGACCCCTTTTTGTACAAAAGAGGAGTGGATGGGTTGTTGCAAAGGTGTGTGCCCAAGGAGGAACAAGAAAAGGTGTTTTGGCACTGCCACGACTCTGATTATGGGGGTCATTTCAGTGGTGATCGAACTACAACAAAAGTTCTCCAATCGGGGTTGTTTTGGCCTTCATTGTTCAAAGATGCGATCGATGCCAGCGCACCGGTAACATTTCAAAACGGGATGAGATGTCGCAAAATCTTGTATTAGAAGTAGAAGTATTTGATGTGTGGAGTATTGACTTCATGGGTCCATTCCCATCGTCATATAAAAATGTTTATATTTTGGTGGCAGTGGATTATGTCTCAAAATGGATTGAAGCAGTAGCTACTCCAACCAACAATTCGGAACAGGTCATCACATTTCTCAAGAAGAACATATTCTCCCATTTTGGCGTGCCTCGAGCTTTGATTAGTGACGAGGTTGGCAACCCCATATCACCAACAAACTAGTGGGTAAGTTGAAGTATCCAACAGGCAGCTTAAACGAATCCTGGAAAAGACAGTGAATGCCTCACGAAAAGATTGGTCAACGAAAATTGATGATGCACTTTGGGCCTACCGAACTGCTTTTAACACCTCCCTTGGTATGTCCCCGTATCAAATCGTGTATGGTAAAGCTTGTCATTTGCATCTCAAACTAGAGCATCGAGCATTTTGGGCGACGAAGTACTTGAACTTTGACTTGGTCAAGGCAGGCGAGTCAAGAATTCTTCAACTTCACGAGTTAGAGGAGTTCTTGAGTTTTGCTTATGAGAACACCAAGATATATAAAGAAAAAAACCAAGAAATGGCATGACAAAAAATTAAATTCAAGGAATTCCAAAAAGGAGAACTAGTTCTTCAAGAAGGAGAACTAGTTCTTCTATTCAACTCAAGATTGAAGTTGTTTCCCGGATAACTAAAGTCAAGATGGTCGGGCCCTTTCAAGATAATCAAGGTATTTCCCGACGTTGTAGAGTTGAAAGATATACACTCCAATCGGAGCTTCAAGGTGAATGGACAAAGGCTCAAATCTTATTTTGGGGAAGAATCAACTTTCGTTGGAGTCCATCCATCTGATCACCAATTGAAGAGTGGAATGTCAAGCTCAAGACACTAAACGAGCGCTTATTGGGAGGCAACCCAAATTCATATCTTTTTCATTTCAGTTTCATTTCACTCCATTTAGTTTCAATTTTAGTTTTTAATTGCTAGTTTATTCATTCTTGTTGTTTGGTATAAGCAAGGAATCATAAAGATGTGTTGGGGATTGATTTCAAAGTTGAGATTGGCCTCACGCGCGCCTGAAGCGTGGACCTTGCGCTTGAAGCGCATTTTGTAAACGCGCGCCTGAAGAGCAGACTTTGCGCTTGAAGCGCATTTTCGTTTTTCTTTACTGTAAATGCGCGCCTGAAGTGCGTCCCCTGTGCTTGAAGTGCACTGCTGGGTTTAAAACCCAATTTTTCTCACACAACACTCCCCTCCCACTTATTCACCTCTCCAACACATCTTTGTTACATCTCCAAGCCTTTCTCCATTATCATCAAAGGTCAGTTTTCTTCTCCTATCAACCATTCCACCCTCAAGTAAGTTTTCTCCAATTATTAATATTAAATCCTCCTTGTTCATTGATGAATGTGGGTTCTTTAAATTCGAATTTGTGTTCATCTTAAAAGTTGTTCATACATGCATGTTGGTTGTCTGAGATCAAATGTGGGTTGATGTTTGCATGATTGTGGATTGTCGATGTATTTCGTGCTTGCATTCCACCTATGTGTTATAATGACACAAGCACTTTTATGCTTGCATTCCAACTGTTTGTTAAAATGTCACAACCACTTTTGCATTGCACTCCAACTGTTTGTTAAAATGTCACAACCACTTTTGCATTGCATTCCAACTGTTTGTTAAAATGTCACAACCACTTTTGCATTGCACTCCAAATGCTTGTTAAAATGACACAACCACTTTTGAACCCTAGTTACCACAATATGTACTGCACTCCAACTGTTTGAGGAAATGACACAATCAATGTATATGCACTGTTATCATTCAGAATTTTGTTGGATGAACTCTGGGGCGATATATGTGGTTATTTTTCCAAGGGGAAACATGCTTACATTAATTATCTCTAACCTGTAACATTTCGAACCTTGGATATGAATAATTGTTTTGCAGGAACTAATGGCAACCCAACAAAAAGCAAAACGAACTAAGATCAAAACTACATCTTCCTCCCAACCGCACAATACATTCTTATTCAAGACCTTGGCAACACAAGAGTTCCATGCCAAACTCTAGGCAGTCCACAAGTTTGTGAGTGAGAAAAATTTTAAGTTGGAATCCAATGAATTTGTTGACATCCAGGTGATGATTTCTGCCAAAGGATGAGATAAGCTGACCACATTCGTCACCACAACGAGCAAATCATTAGGGAGGAGAAATGGTGAAACCTGCTACTCCAATCACTGCTAAGTGGATAGAAAAACACTATGATTTCGGTAGACGATCATGGTGCACCACCAGCAGCGACGACATCAGAGGAAAACACTGAACCACAACACCTCCCTCCACATCCATCACAGCTCTCCACTGACGAAAGATGTGGCAGACTGGAAACTATGATGGAACAATTGATGATTGATCAGCGAGATGGATAAGCCGGAATAGAACTGAGGATGACCAATCTATATCGAGCCTTCGCTTCTTCTCAACAGACACCAGGAGGCATGTTTTATGCTGATCTATTTTCACCTCACCAGTATACTGGCGACCATAGCGGAACAGGAGCGGATGATCTAAACGAAAACCCTTGAATTACTAAACTGAGAGAAGTTTTCTTTCCTTTTGTTTTAGCTAGAAATCAAAGCAGAAAAATAAGGATTTCGTCTTGTTAAACTCTATTTTCCTCTGTTGTCATCGCTGCTGGTGGGACACCATGATCGTCTGCCGGAATCATATAATGTTTTTCTATCTACTTAGCAGTGATTGGAGTAGCAGATTTCACCATTTCTTCACCCTGTTTTGGTGACACTCTCACCTGCTTACATAATTTGCTTATCAGGGAAGCGTGATGGAAGTAGCCTGTTGGAGGATTGAGAATTGTTGTCCTCCAAAGATCATTGACTAGTATCATGCCCACATTAATTATGCCGCCTTTTATGATAGCAATTAGTAGACACGCTCTTGGAAATGTTATATCTGACCAATTCAAACATGGTAGTAGTGTATGATGAACAAAGGTGCTCCATGTTTTTGCAATTGGGGTGAGATCCACTGAGTGCAGTTTCCTAACTGAACCATCTCAATTTCTTACCCAATATGTGCCTTTTTTTGCATAAAATGCATAGGATCTCCCGAGTGTCTACTTTTATAAGGTAGTTCTCCATAGCTTGGAAACAACAATCATTATAGTTCGGTAGACCAAAAGTTTCATTGATGACTTGAGGCGTGAAATGTACCCTTTTTCCCCTCACATAACTCACCAATTGATCATGTCGAAATGGTTGGTCAAACCTTAGATCGGAGGCATTGGAGTAGATTTCCACTGCTAATGATTTGCTCGTTGTGGTGACGAATGTGGTCAGCTTCTCCCATCCTTTGGCAGCAATCATCGCCTAGATGTCCAAATTCATTGGCTTTCAACTTAAATTTTTTCCCACTCACAAACTTGTGGACTGTAGGGAGTTTGGCATGAAACTCTTGTGTTGCCAAGGTCTTGAATAAGAATGTATTGTGCGGTTGGAAGGAAGATGTAGTTGCGATCTTAGTTCGTTTTTCTTTTTATTGGGTTGCCATTAGTTCCTGCAAAACAATTATTCATATCAAAGGTTCGAAATGTTACAAGTTAGAGATAATTAATGTAAGCATGTTTCCCCTTGGAAAAATAATCACATATATCACCCAGAGTTCATCCAACAAAATTCTGAATGATAACAGTGCATATACATTGATTGTGTCATTTCCTCAAACAGTTGGAGTGCAGTACATATTGTGGTAACTAGGGTTCAAAAGTGGTTGTGTCATTTTAACAAGCATTTGGAGTGCAATGCAAAAGTGGTTGTGACATTTTAACAAACAGTTGGAGTGCAATGCAAAAGTGGTTGTGACATTTTAATAAACAGTTGGAGTGCAATGCAAAAGTGGTTGTGACATTTTAACAAACAGTTGGGATCTGACTGGTCTGATGATGACAAAAAGAAGGTAGGCTATAATGCAAAAGCTAAGAACATTATAACCTCTGCTTTAAGTTTTGACGAATTTTTTAGGGTGTCTAACTGCAAAGCTGCAAAGGAGATGTGGGACACACTCCAAGAAACCCATGAGGGTACAACTGATGTAAAAAGGGCCCGAATCAACACGCTAATGCATGAGTATGAGCTTTTCAACATGAAGAAAGAAGAGTCAATAAATGACCTACAGACAAGATTCACTCATGTAGTCAATAATCTAAATGCTCTTGGTAAAGTGATAGACAATGAGCAACAGATCAACAAAGTGATGAGGTGCTTGACCAGAGAGTGGCAGCCCAAGATCACTGCCATAGCAGAATCAAAAGACCTTGGTAGCATGAAAATTGCCACACTATTTGGAAAACTAAGAGAACATGAGATGGAACTGCACAGGCTGAGTGAGGCTGAGCAAATTGATAGAAAAAGAAAAGGACTGTCTCTAAAGGTTCAAACTCACAAAACAAAATCTGAACCAGATACATGCTCTGAGTATTCTGAAAGTGTTGATGAAGAACCAGAAATTGGATTACTGGTCAGAAAATTCAAAAAGTTTTTGAAAAAGAAAGAAAATCAGTCAAGAAAACCACCAAATTCAAAGACAAATGACAGCAAGATAACCTGCTTTGAGTGTGGGAAAACAGGACATATAAAATCTGAGTGCTTCCAGTTGCAAAACAGAAATAAGACTGTAAAAGCTAAAGGCAAATAACCACAATCTACAAAATCTAGAAAAGCCTACATTGCCTGGAATGATAATGATGATGAATCCTCTGCATCTTCAGAAGAAGAAGAAGCTAATCTTTGTCTAATGGCCAACACAGATTCAGATTCTGATAGTGAGGTAAGTTCTACATCCAATCCTTCTTATGATGAATTACATCACGCATTCAATGAACTGCATGATGGATATGTTAATGTAATCAAACAGTTTTTTAGCACTAAGAAAATGCTTGAAAAACAGTGCATGATTTATGAAGAGATTAAACATGAACATGAGTCTCTTAAAGACATAAATGAAAATTTGAAAAAGGAAGCTTATGTAATACAATGTGACTTAGAAAAGTTTAATAGTGGTAAAAACAACTTAAATGTGCTTCTTGGAAACCAAAAGAATCATAATGAAAAATCTGGAATTGGTTATAGACCAAATGGGAATGTTAAAAAGAATCACTATAATAAAGGTGGAATTGGCTATAAAACAAACAGGAATGCTAAACAGAATCAGAATTTTTTTAGATCAAAGCATATGCATGATGTTTCTTTAAACCAAATCTAAGTTCATCATCTGCTGTTTCATGTCACTTTTGCTGTAAAAAGGGACATGTTGCTTTTAATTGTAAACTAAAAAAACTTGCTAACAAGGGATGGAAACAAATTTGGATAGTAAAGAAACCTATGCTTGAAACTAACCCTCAAGGACCCAATTTAAATTGGGTACCTAAAACCAAAGTTTAATTATGTATTGCAGATATGCTTGACATCCACAAGGTACTCATGGTACCTAGATAGTGGGTGTTCCAAGCACATGACAGGAGACAAATCCAGATTCCTGTCTCTGAATTTAAAAAATGGTGGATATGTTAAATATGGTGACAACAACAAAGGTAAAATATGTGGTGTTGGAGACATAGGAAGTGAGTCAACAGCAGTCATCAATAATGTCCTATATGTATAAGGTTTGAAACATAATTTGCTTAGTATTAGTCAGCTCTGTGACAAAGGATTCCAGGTATGTTTTACATCTCAGTCTTGTATACTTGAGCACAAGGAGAATAAAGGCATAAAACTGGTAGGTGAAAGAGTAAATAACATATACATGCTTGATTTTAATGCTCTGCCTGCTAGTACCATTTGCTGTTTATTATCCAATTCTGATGAAAACTGGTTGTGGCATAAGAGAGTAGCTCATATACATATAGATCACCTTAACAAACTAGTTAGTAAACAATTAGTTCTAGGACTCCCAAACAGAAAGTTCACTAAGGATAAGTTGTGTGACTCCTGTGAGAAAAGCAAGCTAGTTAAGTCATCTTTTCCCCCAATAGATTTAGTTCAAACCAATAAGGTTTTACAATTAATACATATGGATCTGTTTGGTCCATCTCAAGTGAAAAGCTTTGGATGAAACTTGTATGGTTATGTGTTAGTAGATGATTACTCTAGGTATACTTGGACATTTTTTCTGACTCACAAGAGTGAGGTCTTCTCTATTTTCAAAAGATTTGCAAATTTAGTTCAAAATGAGAAGAACCAGAAAATAATCTCCATAAAAAGTGATCATGGTGGAGAATTCCAGAATGAATCCTTTAATAACTACTGTGAACAAAATGGAATTCACCATATGTATTCATCCCCAAGAACTCCACAACAAAATGGAGTTGTAGAAAGGAAGAATAGATCTCTAGAAGAACTAGCTAGAACTATGATTAAAGACTCAAATCTTCCTAAATATTTTTGGGCTGATGCAATAAGCACAGCCACACATGTAGTTAATAGAGTTCTAATTAGGCCTATACTTAGAAAAACTCCCTATGAGTTATACAAGGGTAGAAAACCAAACATTTCTTACTTTAGAGTCTTTGGATGCAAATGCTTTGTATTGAATAATGGAAAAGAGCATCTAGGAAAGTTTGACTCTAAAACAGATGAGGGAATCTTTATAGGATATTCACAATCTAGTAAGGCCTATAGGATCTACAATAAAAGAACTAAAACTATAGAGGAATCTGTTCATGTAAAATTTGATGAAATGTTTGCTGAAAACTTGAACAGCACCCCTCCTATAGTTGGTGATTCTTTGGATGAAATTATAGAATCTGATCCAATAGAACCTAATGAAGCAGTACCTCCAACTAACCTTGATTGTATTGAACCTATAAGGGAAGATGACTTACCTAAGGAATGGAAGTTTAACAAAAACCATCCCATTGACAACATAATAGGAGAAATCTCTAAAGGAGTTGCTACTAGAAAAACCCTTACACACTTCTGCAATTTCACAGCCTTTGTATCTCAAGTAGAACCTAAGAATATTAAAGAAGCTCTCATGGACAATGACTGGATAATTGCCATGCAAGAAGAGCTTAATCAATTTGAGAGAAACAAGGTATGGATCTTAGTTCCTAAACCAGAAAACAAACATATAATTGGAACTAGATGGGTGTTTAGGAATAAGATGGATGAAAATGGAGTAATAACTAAGAATAAGGCTAGACTAGTTGCTAAAGGTTATAATCAGGAAGAGGGTATTGACTATGATGAAACTTATGCGCCTGTAGCCAGATTAGAAGCAATTAGGGTTCTGTTTGCTTATGCTTGTATCATGGATTTTAAATTGTATCAAATGGATGTAAAGAGTGCTTTTCTAAATGGATATATCCAAGAGGAGGTTTATGTTAGTCAAACTCCAGGATTTGAGGATCCTGCTTTTCCAAACCATATTTATAAACTAACAAAAGCTCTCTATGGATTGAAACAAGCTCCAAGGGCTTGGTATGACAAACTCAACAATTTCCTCTTACAACAAGAATTTTTAAGAGGAAATGTTGATAAAACACTCTTTATAAAGGAAAAGAGAAAAGACATTCTGCGTGTCCAAATTTATGTTGATGACATAATTTTTGGTTCCACAAACAGTAAACTTTGCAAAGAATTTGAAAATATGATGAAAGGAAGATTTGAAATGTCAATGATGGGAGAATTAACCTTCTTCTTAGGATTTCAAATCAATCAAAGCAAGAATGGTATTTTCCTAAGTCAAACCAAATATTGTAATGATCTTTTAAAAAAGTTCGACTTTGATAAATTTAAACCCATTGATACACCCATGAGTCAAGCTTGCCATTTAGAAAGAGATGAAAAGGGAAAATATGTAGATGTAACAATGTTTAGAGGCATGATAGGATCTTTATTATATCTTACAGCTAGCAGACCTGATATTATGTTTAGTGTCTGCATGTGTGCAAGATATCAAGCTAACCCTAAGGAATCCCATCTAAGTGCAGTCAAGAGAGTCTTTAGATATCTAATAGGAACCAAAAATTTAGGTTTATGGTATCCTAAGGGATCAACTTGCACTCTTGTTGGCTATTCTGATTCTGATTTTGCTGGTTGCAAATTGTACAGAAAAAGTACATCTGGTACTTGCCACCTATTAGGGAATTCACTTGTATCTTGGCATAGCAAGAAACAAAATAGTGTTGCACTTTCAACAGCTGAGACTGAATATGTAGCTGCTGGAAGCTGTTGTGAAGTAAAAATGTCAATTATAAGAAAGGGGGGTTTGAATTATAATTGTCTCTTTTAAGAAAATTCTGTTTTAAAAATTTAGATCTCAGGTTAAGATTGATCTTAGCAGTGATGAAGATCAATCTTTACTCAAAAGATTAATCTTAACTTTGTAGCAGATCAATCTTTAGTTTAAAAAACAGAAATATCAATTTTACCAAAATGAAAACTGATTGTAAAGCATAAAATAAATAGAGATAGAGATAGAGAGATCACACAAGGATATATCCAGGTTCACCCAATCCGGGTTACGTCCAGTCCTCACAACCGTGAGATTTTTCATTAAGTGTTCAAACCAAGATCCTTCTTGGTTTTCATGGATCAATCTTGATCTTTACACAATTCCTACCCTTCTACCTAGAAAGGATTTCTACCTTACTATTTGTAAAGACTTTAACAAGCTGTCTTTCAAACGTGAAAAGATTTTGCAACTTACTCAAGATTTGACAAAGCAACCTTGAGTTACAAAGTGGTGATTTTGAGGCTATTTAGAATTTGATATTTACTCAACTCTTGTTTGAGAAATATACCCTGTGGATGGACATCTATTGTGAATGATTACAACACAGAGATTAAAACAAAACAGCAAGCTATAAGAAAAGGGATTGAAACACTTGAGTATGATCAAAAAGATTGATCTTTTGCTTGATGCTGATTGTTCTATTTTGTTCTTCAACTTGCAGCTGCATTTATAGACTCTAAGAAGGCTTAGGACAACTAATATGACCGTTGGAAAAGGATCAGCTGTCATAAAAGAGCTGTTGGAAAATCTGTCATGGCTTAAGATTGTTCTGCTGCATCAAAAGATTGATCTTTTGCTCTGTTATGAAACAACATTGTACTTTATGATTTGTGACAGTATGTCAGCATTGAGTACAGGCTTTTCTGTCATGTGTGCAGGCTTTTGAGAAGTTCAAATCAGTAGTGTACTTCACTACTTGTAGCTTTGTACTTGCACTTGCTTTATGTGAAGAATGTTCTTTATATTATGCCTTTATTGGAGCATGTCTTGTTTCTTCAAATTCTTTGAACACATGTGACTTGGGTTGTTCTTTTGCTAATTCAATATGAGTATATGATGAATGTAGCTTCCAGAATTTTGATCAGATTATGTAGAGATTGATTGTCTTCTGTTAAGATTGTTCTGCTGCATCAAAAGATTGATCTACTGCATCAAAAGATTAATTTGTTGCATCAAAAGATTGATCTGCTGCTTAAGATTGATCTTTTGTTTTAACACACTCAAATGCACATGTTAAATACCAAAACACTTAGAATCATAATTAGAATTCTTAATTAACTTTTTGTTTGTTTTCATCAAAACATTAAATTGAGATTTTGTCTCAACAATCTCCCCCTTTTTGATGATGACAAACATGTTAATTTAGATTTTAATTTTGATTCTAATTTTAATCATAGAGAGCTTTAAAGGCTCCCCCTCAAAATATGCTTCAGATTTTTGAACCAACATAAAATCTAAACATAAAATCTAAAATAATTCTCCCCCTTTGTCAACACAAAAAGGTTGGGGAATACAAAGGATAAAAAACAATGAATAGACTTCAGTTTTAAGAAAAATAACATTTTTTGAAAACTCCCCCTGAATATTATAGAATTAATATCCCCCTTTTTATTTTATTTTATTATTTTTTTTTAAAAAAAAAGAGAATCAGAATACAAGGAGAAAGCCACTATGCTCTTTGTCATCTTTCACAAAAGACAACATTTTAATTTTGAACATGATAATAAGCGCATACATGGAAGCGAAATAAGATGATACATGTACCTTTGATTTGTTAATGTTTCAAAGGGTTAAAGACACTCCAAATTTTTGTAATGAGATGAGGCATCATACTTTTCCATTCATGTGTATTGAGCATGCCTTGTCTATGTATCAATGTTCTTTCTTGATTATTGGATGATGTTCTTGCATCACAAGTTAGTAATGATTTTGGTACCCATATTTGTTTGGGTCATTGATTGTTAGTATATCTTCTTTTAGAAGATTGTTTAAAACTTGATATCTTTTTAAAATAGCAAGTTGACTCGAAGTGGCCTTTCTTGGAACAATAGGAACACTTTGTTGTTGGTCTTGGAGAAGTTTTCAAAATATGAGTTTAACGGTTTTGAAATTGATTTTGATGAAATTTCAGATCGTTCTCCTTTTTCCAGACTTGCAGGAGAATGATCCGCTTTTGTTCCAGAACATTCTTTGTTTTGAGAACAACCTGAAGAACGTTCTTTGTTTTGCAGATTTTTCAAAATTGATTCAGGTTTATTTGCAGAACGATCTTTCCTTTTAAAAAACTTTTTGCTTTTAATCTTTTCATCTTTTTTCTTAAAGTAGCAAGCCAATTCCAAATGTCCAAGTTTCTTATAAAATGAGCATTTGGTTTTACATTTTTCTTCCTTTCTTTCTAGAACAAAAAACTTTTCATACATTTTTGTTTTTTGAGTTTTGTCAAAACCAAGCCCAGCTTTATCAAAAATCCCTACATGAGATCCCATGATTTTCTGAAATGTTTCTGTTGCCTTAATAAAGTTTGTAAATCATTTTTAAGAGTTTCAACTTCAGCCTTGAGAAGATCGTTCTTTGTCTGTAAAGATTGATCTTGGCTTTTGAAAAGATCGTTCTTTGTCTGTAAAGATTGATCTTTTCTTTCTGGTTTTTTTGTTTCCAGATTTGTAAAGTTGGAATCCTTCAGATTTTGAATGATTTCTTTAAGTTTATCATTCATGATCTGAATCTTTTCTTTCTCTTCTTTTTCTTTGTGAAATTTTTCTTTAAAAGAACTACATTTTTGAATGAGAAAGTTTGAATCATTTAACAAATTATCAAATTCGATTTCCATTTGTTTGCATATAAGACATGGTTCAGAATTTACCTCTGGTTCTTCAATGTTTGCCATCAAACACAGGTTTGCTTCTTCAGGTTCATCTGTTTCTGATTCATCAGAGTCATCCCAGGTTGCCATCATTGACTTCTTTTTGAAGGGAAATTTCTTTGGCACATTTTTGTTTAATGGACATTCAGTTTTGTAATGTCCTTGTTTGTTGCAGCCAAAGCAAATGATTTTGCTTTTATCTATTTCAATTTTGAATTCCTTTTTATCTGGAAATCCCTTTTTGATTTGATCCCTTCTTATCAACATTCTTTGTATCTTCTTTGTAAGACGAACTATCTCTTTATCAACATCTTCTTGTTCGATTTCTTATGAGTCCTCATCTGTTTGTAATGGTGTACTTTCTTGAGATGCTTTCAAAGCTATTACTTTGGCCTTTTTGATTGGTTTATCTTCTTGTAGCAGCACTTCATGTGCTCGTAATGTTCCAATCAGTTCCTCTAGGCCCAGTACTTCAAGATTCTTTGCCTGGCTTATGGTTGTCACCATTGGTCTCCGTATTATTGGAAGACATCTCATGATCTTTCTGACTCTGTCTTGTACTGAGTATGCTTTCCCTAAAGAGCGCATTTCATTTACAATGGTTGTGAATCTTGAGTACATCTCATCAATGGTTTCTCCTTCACTCATTTCATAGAGTTCAAACTTTCTTATGCCTATATCAATCCTTGTTTCTTTTACATGGCTTGTTCCTTCGTGATGAGTTTGTAATGTGTCCCATACTTCTTTAGCAGTCTTGCATTCATCAACTCTTTCACATTCTTCTCTGCTCAAAGCACATGATAAGAATAATTGAGCTTTAGAGTTTAGGAGTACCTTAGATTTTTCTTCTGCTGTCCAATTTGCTTCTTTTTTTTCAGCAGAGGTTGAATCATTTTGGTCGACTCTTGGTACGAAATCTCCATCTGTAATGATGCGCCACATTCCTGTATCTTGAGATTTCAAAAACAGCTGCATTTTTCTTTTCCAGAAATAGTAGTCTATGCCACCAAAATAAGGTGGTCTATATGATGACCCTCCTTCAGCAATGTACATATCTTTTGACATTTTTTAGATCTTTTCTCTAACACTTGTTAGGTGTTGAACTTTTGAGACCAAGCTCTAATGCCAATTGAAGTAAAAATATCAATTATAAGGAAGGGGGTTTGAATTATAATTGTCTCTTTTAAGAAAGTTTTGTTTTAAAAATTTAGATCTCAGGTTAAGATTGATCTTAGCAGTGATGAAGATCAATCTTTACACAAAAGATTAATCTTAACTTTGTAGCAGATCAATCTTTAGTTTAAAAAATAGCAATATCAATTTTACCAAAATGAAAACTGATTATAAAGCATAAAATAAATAGAGATAGAGATAGAGAGATCACACAAGGATATATCCTGATTCACCCAATCCGGGTTACGTCAAGTCCTCAAAACCGTGAGATTTTTTACTAAGTGTTCAAACCAAGATCCTTCTTGGTTTTCATGGATCAATCTTGATCTTTACACAATTCCTACCCTTCTACCTAGAAAGGATTTCTACCTTACTGTTTGTAAAGACTTTAACAAGTTGTCTTTCAAACGTGAAAGGATTTTGCAACTTACTCAAGATTTGACAAAGCAACCTTGAGTTACAAAGTGGTGATTTTGAGGCTATTTAGAATTTGATATTTACTCAACTCTTGTTTGAGAAATATACCCTGTGGATGGAAATCTATTGTGAATGATTACAACACAGAGATTAATACAAAACAACAAGCTATAAGAAAAGGGATTGAAACACTTGAGTACGATAAAAAAGATTGATCTTTTGCTTGGTGCTGATTGTTCTATTTTGTTCTTCAACTTGCAGCTGCATTTATAGACTCTAAGAAGGCTTAGGACAGCTAATATGACCGTTGGAAAAGGACCAACTGTCATAAAAGAGCTGTTGGAAAATCTGTCATGGCTTAAGATTGTTCTGCTGCATCAAAAGATTGATCTTTTGCTCTATTATGAAACAACATTGTACTTTATGATTTGTGACAGTATGTCAGCATTGAGTACATGCTTTTCTGTCATGTGTGCAGGCTTTTGAGAAGTTCAAATCAATAGTGTACTTCACTACTTGTAGCTTTGTACTTGCACTTGCTTTATGTGAAGAATATTCTTTATATTATGCCTTTATTGGAGCATGTCTTGTTTCTTCAAATTCTTTGAACACATGTGACTTGGGTTGTTCTTTTGCTAATTCAATATGAGTATATGATGAATGTAGCTTCCCGAATTTTGATCAGATTATGTAGAGATTGATTGTCTTCTGTTAAGATTGTTCTGCTGCATCAAAAGATTGATCTGCTGCTTAAGATTGATCTTTTGGTTTGTGATATTTGATACCTATTTTGTTTTAACACACTCAAATGCACATGTTAAATACGAAAACACTTAGAATCATAATTAGAATTCTTAATTAACTTTTTGTTTGTTTTCATCAAAACATTAAATTGAGATTTTGTCTCAACATGTTGTGCACAAATTTTATGGATGAAACAACACCTATCTGACTTTGGTGTTGATCTTGGAACTGTGTCAATCATGTGTGACAATACTAGTACCGTAAATATAACAAAAAATCCTGTTATGCACTCAAGAACTAAGCATATTGAGATTAGACATCATTTCATCAGGGATCAATATCAAAATGGTAATTTCATGCTTGAATACATTAATTCTTCGGATCAATTAGCTGATATTTTTACCAAAGCTTTACCCAAATAAAGTTTCTTCTATATTTGAATGAAACTTGGAATTATAGATCAAACTGAAATATGATCCTTGTGAAAAATCGATTGAGACATCGATTATCCTATGACATACTAGGAAATCAGCATTACAAAATCGATTTCATAATTGATTTATGCTTCACAGTGTCTGAATTGTCTATTTAGGAAACGCGAAAATCAATTGCATAATCGATTTGTACACCCACACATCAGTAAAGGCTGAAGTAGTCATCAAATTAATCGAATGGTAAATCGATTGAAGTATTGAAAAATGGTTTAAAGAATCGATTGAATAATCGATTTATTTTCCCAGACATCAAAGATGTGAGAAAGTTTCTAAACTCCAGCCCGAGCATCGATTGGGTAATCGATTGTGTCACATTTTAAGTCGATTTGGAAGTCGATTTGAAAGTCGATGTTGATTTGAGAAGTTTTCTGAACTGATATGGAAATCGATTTGGACATCGATTCAGTCATTAAAGAAATCGATTTGGGAATCAATTTAAAATATGACAAGTGCAAAAATTTACTAGCCGTTGGAGGCAATGATGACAGTCTTTTTCACTTCCCCCCAGTAACGGTAACCTAATCGATTGATCAATCGACGTATGTGTGCGAATACTTATAAAAATTCGATTGGCAAATCGATTCTGAACACACTACTCAAAACCCTAAATCGATTTCGCAACACATTTTCTTCAAATTGCTCAAATCTCTTTGCATTTTCTCTGAACTCTCACACTTCTAAAGTTTCTCTGATTTCTTAAACCATCTCAAACTTCCTAAATCTTATGGCTAGAGTAAAACAAACTAGTTACAAATCACCATCCCCTTCATCAACCTCAAGTGGAAGAACCCCCTCCCCTCCACCCACTTCAAAAAGAGTATCTATCCCAACCCATAAAATAATGGCAAAGGACAAAGGGAAAGCCATTGCCATTGATCAAGGAAAAACAAAGAAAAGGAAGGAACCTCAAACTGAAAAACTCACGGATGATGCAATGAAAGAGCTAACACAGAAGAAGAAGAAACCCATTTCTTCTCCTCAACCCAAAAAGCCTCAATCTTTTGAAGGTAAACCTGAGGACTTTGCTCTATCTCCTGCTTTTCTAAAAAGAAAAATCCATGAGGCAAGGACTCTGGATTTTGCTTACTTTGATTCAAACGGCTTCACGTTCCAAAACCACCTCAGATTTCATGGTTTGGTGGATTTTATTTCCTGCTCCCTCGACACCTATCCAAAACTGATTAAAGCTTTCTACTCAAACTTCAAACTCACAGACACTGGTTTTGATTCTGAAGTTAAAGGGAAGAAAATGTCTATGTCCTTTGAAGAGTTCTCCAATCTAACAAGACTGCCCTTTTATGGAGAATCTATTGATGGCAGGACTGATCCTAATTGTGTTGATGATGAATGGGAATCATCAGTACACAGGCACACAACAATTCAAGACCTGATGATCGAAGGATTTGTGGAACAGATATCTCTCCCAATCGGTCAAATGAAGGTCCAACATCGAATACTGATGTATGTGCTGACAAGGATGTTGGTACCTAGATCAGGCAATCATGCTGTTGTGCAAAAGCTGGATATAATTCTGCTATGGGGACTATACAAGGAGCTCAAGATGAGCTGGGCTTGGATCATACTGAGGAACATGTTAGAATCAGCACAAGGAAAGTTGCTGCTTCCCTACCCCCAACTAATAACCAAGATTCTGAGACATTTTAAAATTTCTTTTGTCAATGAAGAATCAACCAAAACCACTCTAACTTTTGGAGAATCAATTGTTAATCAGATGCAATTGAAAAGGATTAATGGTGTTTGGACGAGAGCTCAACCAAATGCTGAACAACCTGAGATAGCTAAAAACCAATATGTGGTTTTAGCTAAGTTGCTGGAATTTATGGAGACTCAGGCTGCTCACAATGCTAGAGTGGAAGCCTCTCTAAGGAAACTCCAAGCAACTTTGAACTCAGTTTTTCAGGATGTTGATGATACAAGAACATTTAGGTCTTAAATTGTCTTTTGAAGATATTGCTGACATAGGCCATCAAGCAACTGAAGAACAAAACCCCATCAACCTAGATAGTTCTGAACCTCATGGTGAGGAGACACTTGCTGAGACTAATACAACAGTCTCTACCTCTCCCATTGGTGATAATGAGGAACAGCCCTAGATTAGCTATTTAGGATTTTGTTTTCTTTGGTGTTTTTGCAATGTTTCTGTGTTTTCAATGTATATCTTGCAATTGTATTGTCTTTTTGAATATATGACAAAAGGGGGAGAATTTGATCCAATTTAACTGCGTTTAACTGTGTTTAACTGTGCTCTGATCTATTGTTTTTGTGCTTCAATCACTTGTGCTCACTTGTACTCACTTGTACTCTGATACTAAAATGTGAATGAATTTAAATTTGTGCAAATTTGTGCTCTGATACATTGTGCTGATGCTATACTTCAAATTGTAAATTGTCAATTTGTTCTGAATGCTCTGATACTGAAATCTGCAATTTGTATTTGTGCTCTGATACTAAAATACAAATTTATGCTCTGATACTGAAATCTGAATGATCTGATACATTGAATGCTCTAATGCATTGTGCTGATGTTGTGCTTTAAACTGCAAAATTGTGTTTATGTGATCTAATTCTGTGATCTGATGAATGCTCTGATACACAATTTGCATGAACACTCTGATATACCAATTTTAAATAAAGTTGAATAAAGTGTACTCTTATGTGCTCTATTACCAAACTTAAATGATTTCAAATTGGATGCTCTATTACCAAGTTGACTTACATAATCATTTTGCAATGAACTAAATTCTCCCTGTAACTTAAACATTTACTCCAATCGATTTACCAATCGATTTCACTGGTCACAGGGACTCAGGTGTTTTCCTCCAATCGATTTGGCTTGTTACAGAGACTTAGCTATTTAATAAAAATTGATGTGTCAATCGATTATGTAATATGTTTCTGATAAATGATTAACCAGTTCATTCATTCAATCGATTGCTTAATCGATTGGTGTAAAACTTGCAACTTAAGAAACTTATTTCAATTGATTGTCCAATCGATTGTGTTGATCGCATAACACATGTCTGATGAAACAGTATTTTCGTAATCGATTTGCCAATCGATTAACTTAGTAAGAGCTTGGTTCTGTGATTTACAAAATCGATTAGTCAATTGATGTGCAAATCGATTTCCCAATTGATTGGTTTAATCACAGAACACATGTTTTAATAAAACCCTTTAAGTAATCGATTTCCCAATCGATTTACTTAATAAAACCTTTATTCTGTGAGTCAAACAATCGATTGTACAATTGATTTATCAATTGATTTATTACTTGATTGATTAAAACTCATTTTATGATTTCATTGACAGATATCATGTGAGAAATCATTATGATTAATTCTACCTAATGAACACTATTAACACTAGACACATTTATACATCATTCTTCAAGCCTTGTAGTATATCATCCATTTGTGCTTGATTGCATGAGTTCCAAGTTTTTGTCCAAGTGTTTAGTGTGTGAATGTGTTCCTGAAATGTTTCTCAATTCAAACCATTAGATCAATCAAATAATGCATGTTCATTGTATGTTTGGACTTTATATCAAAATTATGATCAAGGAGGCCTATGTCTTACAATTACAAGATCCGCCATGGATCAATCTAGCTCTATAATACCATGTTAGAATCATTTAACTAACATTTATTGAATGTTTGAAATGAATATTGTGTTTTACAAGAGAAAATACCTTATCTTATGTACTTGTTGAGTCTTTACCTGCACTAGTATGTTTACATAATAGGGAATGGACAACTAGGACAACTGTCATAACACTAACAAATGGCAGCTACTTATATTACATGTATATTCTCATATATATCTATAGATGCAACTAGAGATAGAATGAGTACAACAACAAGGTCATTAAACTCTCTCACTCGATTATCATTGTTTTGTTTAATAGGGACAAGTTATTGAGGTGATCAATTCCTCAAACTTGTTCATCCATGCAACAAGAACAATAAAAATTCACATCATGCATTGGGTGTCTCTATAGTATACAGAACTTTGGTGGGGCTTGAGCGTAAATATGCATCATTATCTTCAGGCTCCAATAAAGCTCTATCTCTTAACACTAAACACATTTCTGACGCGCTTTTATGTTAATCTGCCCTTAACTCTACACAACTAAGCTAACAAAAGCATAAAATATTATCATCATCATGCGTTGTAAATTTTCAAAAGGCTGCCTCCATACTACTTATCGAACTACCGAGCACACAAAGTAGAAAACAAACCTGTACTTCCTTTGACGAAGTCAATTCCTCAAAAAAATTGCAAAACTGGATGTCTAGTAGCTCCATCACGACGACTTGTGTCAACTTCGTTGACATCAGACAAACTTTCTACGACCTCAACCATAGCAAGGAACCTCCGAATAAATACAAACATAAGTTTTTCTAAACATGCCAAGTTAAATAAACATTTAAAAATACCAACAGAACAAAAGAATAAACAAAACATGTTACAACATAATCAAACCAATTGAAATAGAAAATATATGTCGATAGTTTTAAATAAAAAACTAACATGCCTAGAACAAAACTATAAATATTATAAAATCTAATTGTCAAATTAAAAGTAATGATACCTTATTTTAGAAGTCTTTCTTGCCAAAGCGAACATGACTTTAACATAGAAGGTTTAAGACTCCATATAATCATCTTATCTTGAGCTATATACGAACAACAGTTTCTCTAAATATGTAAAGTAAAATAATCATATAAAAATACGAACAACGGTTTATCTAAGCATGCTACAACACAATCAAATTCATCGAAATAGAAAATACATGTCGATTATTTTAAATAAAAAAAATGCCAAGAACAAAAGAAAAAAAAATATTAAAACTATTTCTCAAACCAAAATAGATGACACATGTTTTGTAAGTCATTTTGATTGAAGCAAACATGATTTAGCTTTCTCAGCTCTGTGGTTATCCTCCCTTGAACCTTTCTCTTTTAATGTTATTTCTCTTCTAGAAAAAAAATAGCTGAGCAAGGTTTATAACATACCAAAGCCTGAATTCCACCACCTGCTGTAATGGCCTCTCAATTTCTTTCGTCAAATGACAAATGACAAATTCCAAAATGAACCAGCAGCTTCTTGCCTATCAAAATATGACAATGTCAAATCAACACAGTAATGAATGTAATATTTTTCTAGGTACAAGAGTATAGGACAAAGAGAAGCACTATCTCAAAAGCAGAAGCTATTAGGTGAAAGAACATGATAGAACACTGCAAAGTAAGAGGAATGAGACCCAAAGAATGGGGCCCACTCAACCAAGTCACACACTTCACACACATTCAGTTTCTAGTATGATTGATGGAGGGAATAAAAGCTATTGATGGATGAAATAAAAGCTAGTAATAATGCCTCTTATCCTACTAATATTTCATTAAAGAGGGGAAGTGGGAAAGACATGCAGTTTCAAGAAGGATGAATGAAAGGAATAAAAACTAATTAATAATGTTAATTATTTAATGTTATAAGAATGAGAGAATAGGAAGAGGGAAAGATATTCAGAAAATATTCTAAGAAACAATTAGGAGAATTCTTTCTCTGGTTAGGAGCAATTCTGCTCTGGTTTAGGAGTTCTTAGAACTTTGTTTTAGTCCTTTTTCTGCATTTTTATATTTCCAGCATTGTAAGAGCATCAGAGCTCATCAATTCTAGCCAATAAAATTCTAGTTTCTATCATTGGTCCGACCTGCCGGATAGAGATAGAAGCTAGCGAAAACCGAATGCCACCGAAAATGTCTGACAAGGTTGAGGCTTTGGAGATAAGAATGGTTGAGATGGAAGGTTCAATGCATCAAACCTTGGATGGATTTCGTCATACCATTTTGACAGAGTTTGCAAAACTGTTGAATCGGCCTACTTTTGGGACGTCGCAGATAATCGACACCGATGAGTCAATTACGGAATACAAGATGGCAGTGAAGAAGGTGGAGCTACCATTATTTAATGGTGACGATCCAGTGGGGTGGATCACGCGAGCAGAGACATATTTTGATGTACAGGGAATATCTGAAAAAGTGAAGGTTCGTTTGGCGAAAATTAGCATGGAGGGAGCAACCATTAATTGGTTTAATCTTCTATGTGAAACGGAGGATGATCTCACATGGTTGAAGTTGAAGGAAGCGCTGATTGAGAGATATGGAGGAAGAAAGAGCGATAATCCATTCGAAGAATTAAAATATCTTCAACAAACTGGAGATGTGGAAGAGTACATTTCAGATTTTGAATATTTCTCTTCCCAAGTTAAGCGTCTCCCCGAAGAACAATACCTTGAGTATTTTTTGGGTGGCCTCCAACCAGAGGTACGTTTGCGAGTAAGGACCTTCAACCCTAAGACACGTGTGGAGGCGATGAAATTGGCTCGTGATGTTGAAACAGAGTTACGGGGCTTATTGAATTACAGAGGAAGTGGAGGTGGAGGTCGTTCGCGAAACTAGAAAGGGGGAAAAGAAGGAAGTAATGGGCTTACTAATAGAAATGGGTCTGGACTGGGTTTTTTTCGAGGCCCAAACAAGGGAAATGCAAGTCCTGGGGGAACTCAATCCAAAAATACTCTAACTGGGTCAAATCCTAACCCGAAATTAAACATGCAAGGAGGCGACCTTAATCAGTACCAAACACAAACAAATGGCAATGAAGAGCGACGGGGGAACCACGAAAATCGCAATCGGGGAACTAAGCATCTTCCATATTCTGAATTAATGGATCGTAAGGCGAGAGGCCTCTCTTTTCGATGTGGCGAAAGGTTCCATCCTCTTCATCAGTGTGCTGAAAAACAATTGTGTTTGGTAATTCTGGGAGATGATGAAGTGACGGATGATGCCGGTGAAGCCATAGCTATCGAATTGAAGGAAGGGGTGAAAGACGTTGCAGTAAGATGCAATTCTGCAGTGCTGTTCAGAATAGCAGAGGAAGGCAGAGCTCGAAATTGGTTCCCTTTTCCCCTACGTTTGGAAGGTACCGTGAAGGGCATACTGGTCATGATGATGGTGGACACTAGTGCTACTCACAATTTTGTGACTCCTCAAATGGCTGCAGTTCTGCAGCTTCCAATATAACAGATCCCAGTTACGACCGCAGAATTTGGAAACGGTTCCTATGTGGCCATAACAGAGAAGTGTGAGAAGTTTGACATTCAAATTGGAAGGTTCCAGACCACTGCTGAAGCTTACATAGTGGAATTACAAGGTGAGGACATGATCTTGGGAGTGGCTTGGCTGCATAAGTTAGGCAAGGTGTTATTTGATTGGGAAGAAATGGCAATTTGCTTGGACTGGAAAGGGAAAACTGTGAAGCTGCAGTATCAATATCCGGAGAATTGTAGAATCAATCAGGAAAAAGAACTTCATGTTGTTACCACGAATATACTAAAGCCAAGAAAAATCATAACATGGGAAGAGAATAAGGAAACCATCAGCTGGGAATCTGGAAGTCTGTTACAGAATCAACGTCTTAATGTTAGCCTTAAGGACAAGGCTCATTTTGAAGCGGATGACAATGATAGAACACTGCAAAGTAAGAGGAATGAGACCCAAAGAATGGGGCCCACTCAACCAAGTCATACACTTCACACCCATTCAGTTTCTAACATGATTGATGGAGGGAATAAAAGCTATTGATGGATGGAATAAAAGCTAGTAATAATGTCTCTTATCCTACTGATATTTCATTAAAGAGGGAAAGTGGGAAAGACATGCAGTTTCAAGAAGGATGAATGAAAGGAATAAAAACTAATTAATAATGTTAATTATTTAATGTTATAAGAATGAGAGAATAGGAAGAGGGAAAAATATTCAGAAAATATTCTAAGAAACAATTAGGGGAATTCTTTCTCTGGTTAGGAGCAATTCTGCTCTGGATTAGGAGTTCTTAGAACTCTGGTTTAGTTCTTTTTCTGCATTTTTATATTTCCAGCATTGTAAGATCATCAGAGCTCATCAATTCTAGCCAATAAAATTCTGGTTTCTATCAGAACATGAATGATTTTATACTTTTATTAACATTTCTTAACACACCCCTCATGCAAGAACACTTTGGGGTCGAAGTGTGGTTAATACAAAGGCGGCGTTACAATCTTTTTTATTTATATCTCTCTTTACTCGTTTCTATTATCTAATTCCTAATTTTCAATAAAAGCATAAAAGTAATATGTCAGTACAGTAACACATGTAAAGAACTAATAGAAGTTTATCGGACACCGTCGTGGGGAGAACGTGTAAGGTGAACAAGAGCCTCAAGAGCACCTGTTTCTTGTCCAACAGCAGCGTTATCACCGTTGCTATCTCCGTCAGTAGCTAAATTAGCCAATGCACAAGCAGCCTAGTGTTTAAGACATGTCCATCAAAAAGAATATGTAACTCTTCAATGATAAATATGTTGATTACTAAACTAAAGGGGTGTTGTTGGATCATTAGAGGGAAACATATAAGGATAATCTTTTTCATTATCATTTCACTGCTTATTTCCTCCATTCCAACCAACCACCATAATTTTATTTTATAATAATATTATAGGTATGAAATATTGTTTCTCATTTAATATTGCTTCATGTGTACGAACCTCATAACTTTCTTGAATTCCATTTACTTAAATGACCAATTTAGTAATAAAATTGTTGGTTACTACTTACTAGTAGTAGCTTATTGCACTTTATTAGAAAACATAGCTTACAATTTTGTTAGAGTATGTTAAGTTCAGTTTAGAATTTGTTACAGGTGATCTTTACATATAAATAATAATCAAACCTTTGTAATTGATAAGAAGAAAGATTAATAAAATCAGTTCAAATTTTTCTCTCAATCTCTTCATTCTTTGTTTACTTTATGTTATTCATATTCTTATCATGGTTTCTTAGAGGCTTTTTTTTCTCTCTCCTCCTTCAATCCTCATGCTTTAATGGCTTCCATGGATCTATTTCTTGGTGCCTCTGGTAATTCTTCTTCTTCCCATGTTGAATTCTCTAACCTCATTTTTGTTAAACTTGATGAGAAGAACTTCAAGCAACGAAAACAACAAATTGATGGTGTAATTCACGACCACAAGCTTCAGAGGTTCATCACTGAACCTTTAGCTCCACTACGATTCTTGACTGACTCTGATCGCACTGCAAATCATCTCAATCGTCTATTTTTGGAATGGAAGCAACAAGATGCACATGTTTGTACCTGGATTCTTTCAACAATCTCCTATTCGATTCTCACGAAGCTTGTTGATAGCCACTATCCGTGGCAAGTTTGGGAAGAAATTCATCTTCATTTTCGCACTTTACCCGACAACAAAGGTGCGTATGATTTTGTAGTTGCTGTTGTTACGAGCAAATAAGATCCATGCTCGTTGGATGAACTCGAGTCGTTCCTACTTGCGCATGAGATGCGCCTTGAGAAAAACGAAAAGCTTCAGGAAGCCGTCGTCGTCAATCTCACTCAAGAAGCGTCGTCAACCCCGTCTGTGAATTCTACTAATGAACCTCTGTTGCCTTCGAACCCTAATTTCCCATCAGGTATGAGTCATGTGATTGCGAACCAGAACAACTCATATTATCCAGGGTATGTCTCTCGTGGTGGTCGTAATGGTCGTAGCGGTGGTCGCTATAGTCGAGGAGTTCGTAGTGGTCGTGTGCAGTGCCAGATCTGTCACAAATCTGGTCACGATGCCTCAATCTATTATTATCGTCATTCTAGATCTAGTCAATCCATTGACCCTCATTTTGGGGACCTCTCTCCACTCCATTCCTGATGCCACAACGACCCTCTGCTCAACCTCAATTTGGTTACCCCAGTCCTAGACCTGCCCATCCACGTCTATTTCATCCACAGGCGCTTCTCACTGGTGTTGCCTTTAAATTCAAAAATCAATGGTGGTATCCTGACTCAGGCGCTTCACATCATGTCACGCCCGATGCTTCCAACTTGGGAAATGTAGTTTCACTTCCTGGATCAGATCATGTGCTAATATGCAATGGCCAAAGTTTATCTATAAACTCATAGACAACATGCATTTTCCTTGCTCAACACATCCCAACACGAACCTTACACTCAAGGATCTTTTACTGGTTCCCTCCATTACAAAAAATCTAATTAGTGTTAGTAAATTTGCATTGCATTCACAACCACTTTCGCATTGCACTCCAAATGCTTGTTAAAATGACACAACCACTTTTGAACCCTAGTTACCACAAAATATGTACTGCACTCCAATTGTTTGAGGAAATGACACAATCAATGTATATGCATTGTTATCATTCAGAATTTTGTTGGATGAACTCTGGGCGATATATGTGGTTATTTTTCCAAGAGGAAACATGCTTCAATAATTATCTCTAACATGTAACATTTCGAACCTTGGATATGAATAATTGTTTTGCAGGAACTAATGGCAACCCAACAAAAAGCAAAACGAACTAAGGTCGCAACTACATCTTCCTCCCAACCGCACAATACATTCTTATTCAAGACCCTGGCAACACAAGAGTTTCATGCCAAACTCCCTGCAGTCCACAAGTTTGTGAGTGAGAAAAATTTTAAGTTGAAAGCCAATGAATTTGTTGACATCCAGGTGATGATTGCTGCCAAAGGATGGGAGAAGCTGACCACATTCGTCACCACAACGAGCAAATCATTACCAGTGGAATTCTACTCCAATGCCTTGATAAGCAAATTATGTGAGCAGGTGAGAGTGTCACCAAAACAAGGTGAAGAAATGGTGAAACTTGCTACTCCAATCACTGCTAAGTGGATAGAAAAACACTTTATGATTTCAGTAGACGATCAAAGTGCTCCACCAGCTGCGACGACAACAGAGGAAAACACTTAACCACATCACCACCCTCCACATCCATCACAACTCTCCACCGAGGAAAGATGTGGCAGACTGGAAACTATGACAGAACAATTGATGATTGATCAGCGAGATGGACAAGCCAAAATAGAATTGGGGATGACCAATCTATATTGAGCCTTCGCTTCTTCTCAACAGACATCAGGAGGCATGTTTTATGCTGATATATTTGCACCTCACCAGTATACTGGCGACCATAGCGGAACAGGAGCGGATGATCTAAACGAAATTTCTTGAATTACTAAACTAAGAGAATTTTTCTTTCCTTTTTTTTTTAGTTAGAAATCAAATCAGAAAAATAAGGGTTTCATCTTGTTACACTTTGTTTTCCTCTGCTGTCATCGCTACTGGTGGGGCACCATGATCGTTTGCCGGAATCATATAGTGTTTTTTTTTTATCTACTTAGCAGTGACTGGAGTAGAAGATTTCATCATTTCTTCACCCTGTTTTGGTGACACTCTCACATGCTCACATAATTTGCTTATCAGGGAAGCGTGATAGAAGTAGCCTGTCGGAGGATCGAGAATTCTTGTCCTGTAAAGATCATGGGCTAGTATCATGTCCACATTAATTATGTCGCCTTTCATGATAGCAATTAGTAGACACACTACTGGAAATAATATATCTGACAAATTTGAACATGGTAGTAGCGTATGATGATGAGCAAAGGTGCTTCATGCTTTCGTACCCAATATGTGGCTGGTCTGCATAAAACGTGTAGGATCTCCCGAGTGTCTACTTTTATAAGGTAGTCCTCCATAGCTTGGAAACAACAATCATTATAGTTCGGTAGACCAAAAATTTCATTTATGACTTGAGGCGTGAAAGGTACCCTTTTCCCCTCACATAACTCACCAATTGATCATGTGGAAATGGTTGGTCAAACTTTAGATCGGAGGCATTGGAGTAGAATTCCACTACTAATGATTTGCTCGTTGTGGTGACGAATGTGGTCAGCTTCTCCCATCCTTTAGTAGCAATCATTGCCTAGATGTCAACAAATTCATTGGCTTTCAACTTAAATTTTTTCTCACTCACAAACTTGTGGACTGCAGGGAGTTTGGCATGAAACTCTTGTGTTGCCAGGGTCTTGAATAAGAATGTATTGTGCGGTTAGGAGGAAGATGTAGTTGCGATCTTAGCTCGTTTTGCTTTTTGTTGGGTTGCCATTAGTTCCTGCAAAACAATTATTCATATCCAAGGTTCGAAATGTTATAGGTTAGAGATAATTAATGTAAGCATGTTTCCCTTTGGAAAAATAGCCACATCTATCGTCCAGAGTTCATCCAACAAAACTCTGAATGATAACAGTGCATATACATTGATTGTGTCATTTCCTCAAACAGTTGGAGTGCAGTACATATTTTGTGGTAACTAGGGTTCAAAAGTGGTTGTGTCATTTTAACAAGCAATTGGAGTGCAATGCAAAAGTGGTTGTGACATTTTAACAAACAGTTGGAGTGTAATGCAAAAGTGGTTGTGACATTTTAACAAACAGTTGGAGTGAAAAACAGTTTTATCAAGAATCGTTCATGAATCTTTCTTGTAATTCTTCTCTAATCTCTATCTTTTATATTTCTGTCATGAATAACTAAACCCTATTTGTTAGGGATGAGCGTAACAAGATGAAACCATTACTTTTCTGATTTGATTTCTAATTATATGAATGAGTTTATTGAATTATTTTTCTCATCTCTGTGCTTAATGTTTTTTATTGCTTGATCAATATTAAAATGTTCTATGATTCATATTTTGAAACGGGAATGGACTTTACGAATGCTTGAGATGAGAAATTCATGAATTTGTAGTCTAGGGATAGATGCAGGTCATGAAACCAATTAAATTAGTTGCAAAGACAATAGTTTAAAAAGAGGATTCATTTACGGTTATGCTTAATTCTAATCTCAAATCTACTAAAGAATTTGGGGTTATTTTGGAATTAAAGGTTCGGTCACTAAGACATTAGGGCAAGAATAATAAAGAGAATTCAGTAATCATTCAATAAAGGAATTCAATAACTAGGATCAAATTAGACACCAAGGTTGGATTCGAAGTGAAACTCATCCCTTGCATTTTTCTCATTATAAAGGATCAACTTTATCACAATTGTTAATTTTAAATATTATTTCAATCAATTCGAAATCTTTGTGTTCAATTTTAGTAATTAAATATAATTCAATAGTAAAATGCAATCCTTGAGTTCGACATTCGGTACTACCGTTTTATTATTACTTGCAACGATTCAGTACACTTGCTGAAACACTACGAGTATGACATAGATGGTGGGTCAAAAAGTTGTTTATTAGAATTAAGTGTTATGGATGTCGGGTTGGCTCAAGGAAAGCTACTATCGTAACAAATAGAAAATGTTATCCCTTTTTGTTATGAGATTTTGGGTCTAAACACTTTAATTTTTTGTTGTGTGATTATCTAGACATATGTTATCCCTTCAGAACTTGCACTAATTTTGACTTGCATCATTTGTGATTTATACATGCATTGAAACAATTTTGTTTGGTCGTTTGAGTTTTTCTAACTACCCTGTGCAAATGATATCATTTACTAGCCCCTTTAAGCCTTGCCTTTTTTTTTTTTGTTATTAGTCACATTACAAGTCAAAGACATGACTTTAATTACATCCCCTTTCTTGGAGTTAGGCAGTAAATTTTTTGTCATATCTTGGTAAAGTTTGGGGTGGTGGTTCTAAAAAATAAAAATAAAACAAAATAAAAAAAATCAGTTTGTGTACTTTGATAAATAACATCTTCCTAGTTCTTTTGTCAATGTTTGATAATCTCCACAACGAAAAAATGTGAAGAAGAAAAAAAATGGTAGAATCATTTGAAAATGTATACCTAACTCCAAGTAGTAAAGCCTAGTATCTCAAAATGTCATACCCTACCTAAGCTTCATTAGAACCCGAAAGTTCTCCAAAGGTGTTTGTTTTATTGCAATTGTGAGTGTTAACTAAATTTTTTTCAAGCATATGGTAGTGTGATGCATGTTCTAGAATTTGAGTGATAAATCCAAAACCCTTGCTTAACTGTACCAAATCTAAAATTTATTGTTGCTAGGGGACAAACAACAAATTAAGTGTGAGTTGTGATGACTTTTCATCATATGCATATTTTTTTACTATTTTTAGTCTTATCTATCTGTGATTATTAGTTAAGTTGAGGAGTTAATTGATATATCTTGTTGATTCTAGTTCTTTGAGTTAATAAAATATTTATGTTCGTATTTTCTTGATTAAGTAGGGATTTTTCGTAGTTTTACGGTGTTTCTTTGTTTTAGTGCATTGTTAAATTTTGGTGAGAAATCAACATGACATATGTAGAGTACTTCAGTCATATCTAGAGTTGTAGATGTTCAATTGGAGTCAAACCAAGTGCAAATGAAAGCTAAGATCTATGGCTACAACTTTCAATCAATTCGAAGTGGAACTCATCTCTGACATTTTTCCTATTATAAATGATCAATTTTATTACCGTTGTTAGTTTTAAGTATTTATTCAATCAATTTTAGTAATCATTGACTTCGACACTCAGTACTTCCGTTTTAATTATTACTGATAATGATTCAGTACATTTGCTGAAACGATATCAATATCTATTTCGAGAGAGCTTTAAACATATTCAAATGAGGGGATTATCATTAGTACTATAGTAGTATTTTGACTATATTATGTTATTATTTAGACTTATTTATTTTAAATTATTATTCAAACTTTATTTATTTTTACTACTTTATTGCTTTAGACTTATTTATTTTTACTACTTTATTGGTCGTTAAAGTAAACAAAAACGAAATATGAAATAAACGTAAAAAAAATTCATAGAAAATTGGGAGAAGAAGAATACGAAGAAGTATCGTCCGACTTCGTACAAATGCAGAGGTGGAGGACGAAGTGGAAATGTTGTCATAGACGGAGGCGGTGGAGAAATTACAAGATCCGCCATGGATCAATCTAGCTCTGTAATACCATGTTAGAATCATTTAACTAACTTTTATTGAATGTTTGAAATGAATATTGTGTTTTACAAGAGAAAATACCTTATCTTATGTACTTGTTGAGTCTTTACTTGCACTAGTATGTTTACATAATAGGGAATGGACAACTAGGACAACTGTCATAACACTGACAAATGGCAGCTACTTATATTACATGTATATTCTCATATATATATATATATATATATCTATAAATGCAACTAGAGATAGAATGAGTACAACAACAAGGTCATTAAACTCTCTCACTCGATTATCATTATTTTGTTTAATAGCGACAAGTTATTGAGGTGATCAATTCCTCAAACTTGTTCATCCATGCAATAAGAACAATAAAAATTCACATCATGCATTGGGTGTCTCTATAGTATATAGAACTTTGGTGGGGCTTGAGCGTAAATATGCATCATTATCTTCAGGCTCCAATAAAGCTCTATCTCTTAACACTAAACACATTTCTGACGCGCTTTTATGTTAATCTGCCCTTAACTCTCACAACAAGAATAAATGGATTTTGTGAGGGCCAAAAGCCCTCACAAAGGGCAAAAAACAGCCACAAAGAAGCTGGTCACAAAATTTTGTGAGGGCTTTTGCAGCTACAAAGGACAGGCATTTGTGAGAGCTTTTGCAGCCACAAAAGTCTGCCTTTGTGAGGGCATAGGCCGCCACAAAGGACAGGCTGAATTTGCCTGATCAGACTTTTGTGAGGGCTTTTGGCCGCCACAAAGGAATGCTGACTGGATTTTGTGAGGGCTTTTGGCTGCCACAAATACCTGCTGACTGGACCTTTGTGAGGGCTTTTGGCCGCCACAAATGCTTGCTGATTGGACATTTGTGAGGGTTTGAAATATAATGTAATTATAAATTAAATTTAATTAATATATATATATATATATATATATATAATAAACTAATCTTAATATAATTAAAAATTTAAAATAAAATATTTAAATTAAAAATAATGATTAATAATTAAATTAAAGATTAATTTAAATAATAAAATATTAATTATAAAATATTTAAATTAATAAAAATATATTTAAATTATTAATAATAAAATATTTAAATATTTAAATATTTAAATTAATAATTATAATTATAATCATAATTAAACATTAATTTAAATTAATGTAAATTATAAATAAATTATAATTTAAATTAAAATTAAATTAAAATTTAAATAAAATTAAAATTAAATATTAAATATTAAAATTAAATATTAAATATTAAAATTAAATATTAAATATTAAAATTAAAATAAATATTATATATAAAAACATAATATTAATAATAATTAAAGCTAGCTATAGCAATCATGATAAAATCAAATAAAACATGCATTCCAAAATTAACAATTAATGTCTTACAAACCCAAAATTAACAAATAATGTCTTACAAAGTGGAAATTAATTAAACACACATTAATAATGTCATACAACCCAAAAATAAATTATGAAATTCTTCAAATGATCACATCAATCCTCATAATAATTCGTCTGATCAGCTCCACTACTACCATCATTATTTCCTGCATTTATACCCGACGAAAGAAGTCCTTCAAAAGTATTATGCATTTGTGTTGGAGGAGACATCATGCTTTGAAATTGAATTTCATCTTCAATGGCACCACCAGTAGTCGAAGGAGGAGCCCTAGCTGGATGAGGTTGATTTAAATCTGGTCTGATCAACCCAGCGTTGGCATAATCGGTCGGTATGCAGTTTGATGATATGGTTGCGGATGTGAAGATGATGGCGGCTGTTGTTGCTGGAAGGCAGAGTTCGAAGGATCCTGCTGGTGTTGCTGTTGGAAAGTTGGAGGCGGTTGATGCTGTTGGGAGTATTGAGAGTAATTTTGTTGCTGCTGAAAAATTGGTTGTTGGTGCAAGTATTGAGGCCGAGGCAGGAACTGCTGATGAAAGACAAGAGGAAATGAAAATTGTTGTTGTTGAAATTGTTGTTGCTGCTGAAATTGTTGCTGCTGCTCTTGAAACCTCTTTTCCATTCCTCATTCAATTTATCAATTGCGGCTTGTATCAGCTGCTGTGTCCTTTCTTCTTGCTCACTTGCCCATTGCTCCTTTAACTGATCAAGATTATCTATCGGCGCCGGACGATGAGATCGATCCGTACTAGCATAAGAAGAAGACGTCTCAGTTTGAATATAGCCGATTGGACCTTTCACAAAGGTTGATGATTAAGTATCGGCTCCCAGCACACGCTCTTTGTACTTGCCACCACTGATGTTCATAAAACTTGCGGTCTCATATTGTTTCCGCTGATCTGGAGTAGCTCGCATAGCAGGAGGAAGAGTAGCTTGATGATCATCCCATTATTCTTTCATGACATGTTCAAGTTGTTCCTATATTAAAAATCAAAAAATTAAAAATTAAATTAGTTAATAAGTAATATATAATAATTTAAACGTGTAAATATATAATAATTACCTGAATCGTTTTTGATAACGAATCAGTATACTCATTTGTTTGAGGATTAACATGAAGATAGCGATGTATCTCAGCCTGAGTGACCTCCCTTCCAAGTTGCTTTTCCTAAAATATATACTAAAATAATGTCAAGTTTATGGTGAAATGTGATGATTAATTGAATAAATATTAATAGATATATATTATAAATAAATAATTAATTACCATATAATATTTAATTTCTCCAGCAGACATGAAACCTCCCTTATGAGTACTACACTACAAGAATTTCTCTATTTTGTGGCCAACTTTAAATATTTTGTGGCCGAATAAAACCCTCACAAATTTGTGACCGAAAAAGTTCTCACAAAAGCTAAAATTGAAATTGGTCATTTTTTGTGGCTGAAAAAACTCTCACAAATTTTTAAATATTTAACTGAATTTTGAGGCTGCCTAAGCCCTCACAAAATCACAACATTGTAAATTTGCATGTAAATTTTGAAGATATCTTCCTTTTAAACCATCTGCAAAGGCAATTGTTGAAGTCATACAAGAGAAATACAAAAAGCCATGGTTGTCTTGGGGTGAGATTAAAGAGGATAAGACACCTCAATTTAGGGAAGTTGATCAGTTTCTACATTGTTTCAAAGTAAGTGATTACATTATTTTGTTTAAGTACTAATTAATTATATATATATTTGATTGCTTAATTGAATTATATTTTTAATATTTTTTAAATTTAAACAAACAACAGACTAAATATACTTGGAAAAGAGAGCATGATGCCACAGTTATGGTTTCATTTGACCATCGCTTTTCAAAGCGTCTCTCATCTATGTTGTCTTACGCACATAATAAGGGCGAGGAAAAATGACCTAATTGGATTGGTGAAAATGTTTGGACTGCTTTGTGGAGTAATTGAATTGGTGCCATTCTTTGAAACTTCTACTCGGGCCCATAGATAAGTGGATGTTGATAGGAGTTTGTTCTTCCAGATGCACTTGTTGTTGAAACCATAATGAGAAATTTGAATGTATATCATCAGATGATTGTCCCGTATTTAAAAATGCCCTGATCGATGACCATATATATGGTGAATATCAATTTAATCATATAATAAAATATAATTATTTAATAAGATCGGAGAGGAATTTGAAACATACTCAATGTATGGTTTAACTTCAGTGCAGTTAATCAAAACGTCGCATTAAATACTTTGTCGCTTGGCCAGAAAATCGAAAAATCCCTACCAGCATGATGACCAGACAAGCAAAAAACTGATAAAGCATGTGGATGACGTATAACACTATCAGTAGCGTTTCTTCTGTTAACTGGTGACAATGTTTCATTATTGAAATAATGAGAACAAAAGTGTGTTGTTTCACGGTGTAAATAAGATGAACAAATTGATCCCTTAACTCTAGCTTTGTTTTTCACCGACCGTTTTGAATAACCCATGAACCTATAATATACAAAGAGATGTATATAAGTACTTGAAGTATATTGAAATTAATTAAAGAGATGTATGTATATATATATATATCACCTTTCAAATGGATACATCCATCTATACTGAACTGGTCCACCAAGCCTAGCTTCACTTGCAAGATGCACTGAGAGATGCTCCATCGAATCAAAAAACCCAGGAGGAAATACTTTCTCCAACTTACATAGAATGATCGGAATGTCATTTTTCATCTTGATCAGATCTTTATCAATGAGTGTTGAAGAACACAAATTCTTGAAATATTGACTCACTTCAATAAGTGGGTTCAATACATGTGTCGGTAAAGCACTAAAGGCAATATAGGAAGTAAACACTCTAAAAATATATGACAATCATGACTTTTCATCCCATGCATCCTCCCATTTTCCACATCAGCACATCTTGCCAAATTCGAACAATAACCGTCAGGCGTCTTCAGCTCTTTGATCCAACGATAAACAGATTTGGCTTCATCATTAGATAAAGTGTAATTCGCACGAGATTTTAGGGTCTTCCCGTTTTGTTCCACCAACAACAAATCTGGTCGTCTGCAATATATACCTATGTCTTTTCTAGCTTTGTCATTATCTTTTGTTTTCCCTTTCACATTCATCGCAGTATTAAAGATGTTGTCAAAGAAATTTTTCTCAATATGCATAACATCGAGATTATGTCTCAAAAGATTATCTTTCCAATACGGTAGATCCCAAAAAATACATCTTTTTGTCCAATTAATGAGTGTACCTTTGGCATATCTTTTACTTTATTCCAAACTTGTTATGATGTCAATTTCATCGGGGGTCCTAGACTTTCTGCATATCCCTTCATAAATGCAGCTTTGTTCCTTCTAAATGCATGATCAGCAGGTAAAAACCTACGATGCGAGTCAAACCACAATGCCTTCCCACCAAATTTTAAAGTAAATGCTTTCGTATCTTCCATACAAATAGGACAAGCTAGTTTACCATGGGTGCCCCATTCTGACAACATCCCATAAGCGGGGAAATCATTAATGGTCCACATCAATGTAGCTTTCATCATAAAATTTTCTCTCCGAGCAATATCATATGTCAAGACACCATTCCACAACCTCTTCAAATCGTCAATCAAAGGTTGTAAATAAATATCAATACCAGTTGTAGGATTAGAAGGACCTGGTATCACAGCAACTAAGAACATATAAGGTTTAGACATACACATATCAGGAGGAAGATTGTAAGGAGTAACAATAATTGGCCAACAAGAATAAGGAGTAGACGATGCTTGTATGTAAGGCGTAAATCCATCTGAGGATAATCCAAGTCTTACATTGCGTGGATCTGACGCAAAATCAGGATGTATTTGATCAAAGTGTTTCCATGCCTGACCATCAGACGGATGTCGCAACTCGCCTGAATTTCTTATATTCTCATAATGCCACGTCATCTTTCCTGCAGTTTGTATTGATGCAAACAATCTTTGCAATCTTGATACAATAGGGAGGTAAAACATTGCTTTCCTTGGAATTGATTTTCCCCTACTTACCCTTGAGTTATTCCTTTGGTGATACCTTGGTTCTTGACAAAACTTGCATTCAACTAAGTTTGCATCATTCATACCAAATTCATTGTCATAATACAACATGCAACCTTTAACACAACAATCAATCCTCTTGACACCTAATTCTAACTTTGACACTAACCATTTCGCATCGTAATAACTTTGCGGCAAACCATCTCTAACAGGTGTTGCGTCTAGCGTCATTTTAGTCATCAAATCCAAAGCTAAATCAGGAACATGAAATTGAGACTTTAGACCTAACAGTCTAATACACATTGATAACTTTGAGTTTGAAGAACCTTCAAACAATGGTTTATTTGTCTCTTTCAAAAGACCATAAAATCTCTGAGCTTCTTCATTGGGAAGTCCATCGGTATCATCATATTGATCTTCATTGAATGACAAATTAACCCCAACAGCATCCGAGATCATATCATTCATCGCCTCAAAGTGTTGATAGTTATAATAATCTATACCTAACATGTTAGTACTACTTGAAGGACCTATATTATAATTCTCCAAAGATGTACTAGTATTAGGCGCGACTGGAGACTCTTCTCCATGATTAGTCCAAATACAGTAGTTAGGCATAAATCCGTCTGCATACAAATGCACTCTTATTTCATCTTCACTTTTAAACCGTCTACATCGACATAAACAACATGGACATCTCATTCCCCCTTCATCTTGGACAATTTTTTGCACTCTCGCAAAATTGAGAAACTCTTCGACCTTGTTAGCAAAACGTTGTATAAGACCCTTTCTTCCGAGAAAATTCCTATCGTACATCCAACTACGGTCTAAATCCATAGTTGCTTTATATATATATATATATTAATTGCTTTATTTTTCAAAAGCATTAATATAAATTTTGACATATTTATATGTCAATTAGGGGAGCATGCATTTGCACACAATATAATATATTATTATCAATACAATAATAAAATATATACCGAATAAAATTTTAAATTATATATATATCAATACTAACAAATAAATATTAATTAAATAAACATTATACAATATCAATACTTATAACAAAAATCAATACTTATAACAATAATATAATAAAATATCAATACTTATTTATAACAAAAAATAATAATATCATCAATTTTAATAATGTTTTTTTAAATAATAATTATATTAAAACCAATATATTTTAACCGTGGTTTGAAACTTTAAAACTAATCTAAATATATTAAAACCAATATATTAAAACCAACATCATTCATATTTTTTTAAAAATAAATTTATAAAACTAATCTAAATATATATATTACTAATCTATATTTTAAAATATATAAAATACTAACTTGATGTCGAGTAGCGTCTGACTTCAAGCTTTCACTCACGTACGATGCTTGCAAGTCTTCGAAATAATTAGCAACCACTACAAAAATAAAAATCAATAACATTAATTAGTTATATCAAATTAAAATATAAAATTAAAAATTTACATATATAATATAATTTATATACTTACCAAATTTTAAATGAAGAATAATTTTGTGTAGAGAGAAGGAGGAGAGTATAGTGATAATGAAGTTGTAGAGAGAAGTTGGATGTGAAAAATGAAGTAGGAGGTGGGAAATATATATAGGATTAGCCGCCTTGAGCATTTGTGGCGGCCAAAGCAGCCACAATGCCAACGGCTACATGATTTTGTGGCGGCCTGGCCCGTCAGAAAGGGCAACGGATATATGCATATTTGTGGCGGCCTTTGCCGCCAGTAAAGGCAACGGTAATGACACTTGTGACGGCCTGAGCGGCCACAAAATCCAGCTGGATTTGGGCGTCTTTTGTGGCGGCCTTTGCAGCCACAGACGCCACGTGCCCAATCTATTGTGACGGTATTGGCCGCCACAAACTCACTGGTCTTTTCAAGCATTCGTGACGGATTTGGCCCTCACAAAATTAATCATTTGTGGCTGTAAAAGCCCTCACAAAATCCAGAAATATTTAACTGAATTTTGTGGCTGCCTAAGCCCTCACAAAATCACAACATTAGGCAGCCACAAAATTCAGTTAAATATTTAAAAATTTGTGAGAGTTTTTTCAGCCACAAAAAATGACCAATTTCAATTTTAGCTTTTGTGAGGGCTTTTTCGGTCACAAATTTGTGAGGGTTTTATTCGGCCACAAAATATTTATAAAGTTGGCCACAAAATAAAGAAATTCTTGTAGTATCTACACAACTAAGCTAACAAAAGCTTAAAATATTATCATCATCATGCGTTGTAAATTTTTAAAAGGCTGCCTCCATACTACTTATCGAACTACTGAGCACACAAAGTAGAAAACAAACCTGTACTTCCTTTGACGAAGTCAATTCCTCAAAAAAAATTGCAAAAGTTAAATTACAAACATAAGTTTTTCTAAACATGCCAAGTTAAATAAACATTTAAAAATACCAACAGAACAAAAGAATAAACAAAACATGTCACAACATAATCAAACCAATTGAAATAGAAAATATATGTCGATAGTTTTAAATAAAAAACTAACATGCCAAGAACAAAACTATAAATATTATAAAATCTAATTGTCAAATTAAAAGTAATGACACCTTATTTTAGAAGTCTTTCTTTCCGAAGCGAACATGACTTTAACATAGAAGGTTTAAGACTCCATATAATCATCTCATCTTGAGCTATATACGAACAACAGTTTCTCTAAACATTTAAAGTAAAATAATCATATAAAAATACGAACAACGGTTTATCTAAGCATGCTACAACACAATCAAATTCATCGAAATAGAAAATACATGTCGATTATTTTAAATAAAAAAAATGCCAATAACAAAAGAAAAAAAAAATTAAAACTATTTCTCAAACCAAAATAGATGACACATGTTTTGTAAGTCATTTTGATTGAAGCAAACATGATTTTGCTTTCTCAGCTCTGTGGTTATCCTCCCTTGAACCTTTTTCTTTCTCTTTTAATGTTATTTCTCTTCTAGAAAAAAATAGCTGAGCAAGGTTTATAACATACCAAAGCCTGAATTCCACCAGCTGCTGCAATGGCCTCTCAATTTCTTTCGTCAAATGACAAATGACAAATTCCAAAATGAACCAGCAGCTTCTTGCCTATCAAAATATGACAATGTCAAATCAACACAGTAATGAATGTAATATTTTTCTAGGTACAAGAGTATAGGACAAAGAGAAGCACTATCTCAAAAGCAGAAGCTATTAGGTGAAAGAACATGAATGATTTTATACTTTTATTAACATTTCTTAACACACCCCTCATGCAAGAGCACTTTGGGATCGAAGTGTGGTTAATACAAAGGCTGCGTTACAATCTTTTTTATTTATATCTCTCTTTACTCGTTTCTATTATCTAATTCCTAATTTTCAATAAAAGCATAAAAGTAATATGTCAGTACAGTAACACATGTAAAGAACTAATAGAAGTTTATCGGACACCGTCGTGGGGGGAACGTGTAAGTTGAACAAGAGCCTCAAGAGCACCTGCTTCTTGTCCAACAGCAGTGTTATCACCGTTGCTATCTCCGTCAGCAGCTAAATTAGCCAATGCACAAGCAGCCTAGTGTTTAAGACATGTCCATCAGAAAGAATTTGTAACTCTTCAATGATAAATATGTTGATTACTAAACTAAAGGGGTGTTGTTGGATCATTGGAGTGAAACTTAGAAGGATAATCTTTTTCACTACTAAATCGATAGAATCATACAAATTTCATACATCTATAAAATAAGTGAGTATTAAAAGGATGCACATATCAATATCAATTTCTCTATTATAAAAACTTAAGACGCTGTAAATACAAATATTTCTTAAAAATGTGATTTTATCATTGCCCTTCTAACTCCTCCATCTGGACACATTGAAAAGACAAGAAATTGATTGCAATGGATTGAAAGATGATAAAACACAGAGCAGGCTTTTATAATTACCCAAACAAGACCTAATGAACATGAAATTGAAAGACATCAAAGTTTCCAAAGATTTCATCAACTTATTCCAGAAAAGTGGCTTATTTGTCCAAACATATAACCATACCTTAACAATTCACAAAACGTTCCATATACAAACCTAGATTTACATCCGTGTCATCACTACTTCACATCATATATCTAGTATACATTCACAACAGCACATGATCTAAATTAGGAAGAAAAACAAAACTAAATTTCAAATTAGTTCATCATAAATGTTGAAGATATAACCAAGTGGACATTCAAATTATAAAATTGGAAACAAATTACTATAAAGGAAAAACAAATCAATGCATTAACAGAACTGTTCTGTCAAAAGTATATAAACACATTTAGAAAAATAGTTTCCTTTGTTCTTATCATTCCATTGCACTTTCCTTCGTGTCTTATCAGCGAGTTCCGCTTCGTGACGTTGGGTAAAAACACCTCTCTGCTCCACACTCTCTCTTTCCCTTTGATTCAAGAACAGTGTTTTGCGAAAAATAGATATATTAAAACATAAGAATTGAAATAGAGAGTAATATTAAACATTGAAATAGAAAGAAATATAAACCTTAAGAATTGAATTTGAAAGAATTAATAAACCCTAATTAAAAATTGAACGAACTCACCAACTCTGTCTTTCGGTCACCGTCGATTCCATTCCCTCTCCGATTACGAACTTTGAATAATGAGCTGTTTCATCACCACATCACCAACGGCTATTTTCCTCTTATACTAAATACCAACGTCCTTTTAATTTAACGTTTTTTTCTTTATTTAATTTAATCAATTTTACAATGTAATAATAATTCCTATTAAATATATATTTACATTTATATATTATATGATATTATTATAAAGGATTATCTTTATTTAGCCAAAAGAAATATTTAAAATTTTATTAATTTATATATATAAATAAAAGTTTGAAAAAAATTAACATATGCTTTTGAAATACAGATAAGAAATTTATATCATAAATTATAGGGTAAATATCACCTATAATCCCTTAACTTAATTTCAGTTAACGTTTTAATCATTTATTTTTTTTTCCGATTTGATCCTTTATTTTAATTTTAAATAACAATTTGATATTTTATGTTTTAAAATATCAACAATGTTATCCTTACTTTTTGCAAAAATTCAAAAAATTCATCAAAAATTTCAAACAAACCCCATAAAAGTAATTATAATTCTCAATATAATACAATTTCATCAAATTCATAACTTAAATCTTTAAATAAATTCATATTTTCATCATTAACAACATCAAATAAAGAATGGCAAATATGAGTTTATTTGAATATTTGAGTTACGAATTTGGTGAAATTTGTTTTATAATAAAGAATATAATTAATTTTATGGGT
>JBBPBR010000006.1:1256131-1268379 GCA_037974775.1 Cicer pinnatifidum | reverse complement strand
ACACATGAGTTATTGCACATGTTAATTTTATATACCCCATTGAATATCTATGTATCCAAGAATCAACAAATTCTATTGTGTTGTTCACAAAATTTTAGTTGGTCTTTTTTATCTCCAATTACTCATAATTTTTACAAATTTAAAGTAAACATTTTTTAATGATATGACAATTACAATTGATTGAAGAGTATTATTGATTTTTTAATTAATTGACAGGAAAATTATTGTTATATGAAAAATTATTTTTATTTTAGTTTACTTGTGTCAAAAACATAAGTAACTTTTGTGTTAAAAATTACATTAAATTATATAAACTTAATAATTTTAAAAATTACATTTAGGAGACAAAAATATCAATTATCCTTTGGTTTAATAACTTTTCCTTGCATAGTAAAATTTGAAAAGTTTTTTCTCATAGTAAAGAACTGAATTTTGTTAAATTTTTAAAAATTTTCTTAGGTTAGGTCCCAAAAATTCAATACACAATGACATCTCTCCCTCAAACTAATATGTTAATCACTTCTATGATTTTATTTTCAGTCGTATAATCATTTTGTTAACTAAACGTAGATTACTAGGATGCCAAGGTTGTGGCGATGCAAATAAGAAGCGGTAATCGAATACCGTGGGATTTACCGTTTATTAGTTAGGAAGAATGTTGTCTTTGGTAAGACTTATATATACTTTTAATATGATATTTATAAATCAATTTTTAATTGGAAATCCGTTTAAAAACCAGTTTTGTCTCTGACCATTATCCTAGTTTTAACTCGAAGCTATCAGTTTCCCAATTTAACTGAATTCTAGCTAGTGTATGTTCAACTCTTATACTATGATGACGATTCCGCTTTTGAAATCATTGAAGTATACAGAGGAAAATGATCTGAGGTTGAATAAATGAGATGGTAAATCTATACCAGCATTCTATGCAATAAGCCACGAAGGTTGTTACGTTGCTTGTCACATTGCATGCGCCTGCGATCCTTTTCTCCACAGTAATACTAACTTCTAATCAATTACATGATGCTTCTTCCCATGCACACGTCGCATATACAAGATTCCAACGGTGGAGAGAGACTTCCTTAAATGTCGCAGTAAATTTATAGTTACCAGATCAACAGACCAAAGAAAAATCCAGAATACTACATCCAACCCATAGCATAGGCAAGCATCAAATGTTGATGCCAACAAAATGACCAAAGAACAGGACAAAGAGGCTTGCTTCACCATCTGTACATAGATATGCATAGGTCTTTAACCGGAAAGAAAGTTATTGAATACAATGAGAATGTGTTAAAAATCAGAGTCAACTATAGCTATAGCCGTTTATACAGTATTATACTTCATGTCTTTAAATTATTCAACAAATAATCAATTAATGACATTGGCACTGACAAATAATTAATTGCAGACATATCCAGTGATAAAAAGTTGGTTCCATCAGTTCACTAGTTGTCTTGCTCTGACATTCATTCAGTTTTAGACTCTGCACAATATATGCTAATGAAAATAATGATGGGCGGCGACATAGAAACAAACCCCAATATTTTGATGGTGATATTCCAGGGTCATCGCGAATTTGACATGTCAATTTGGAATAATCTTCATCAACTCAATATCAAACAAGAGAGTCTTGTCTATCAACCCTTGGTTCCTTAGCACAAAATCCAAGGCTCGTTGGCCCTGTAAAACATATTTGCATTGCATCTCTCAGAATTGATTCACAAAATTGTTAAACATAAGACTCAACTCTTACCGAAAATGTTGTAGGTCTTGGGCCACTCTTATTATAATCATTCTCTGGATATCCAAGTTCTGGGGGCACAATTATCCTGCATCACTGATAAACATAGTAAAATTTGCATTTCTCTCTCCATCATTCTCTTTACTATATACATTTGCCTTAGTTTTCAACCATATTCAATTTTTTTAAGGATTAAAAGATTCAAACAAAATATTCCGAACCAGGTATATAACATATTATGGTATCGTTTGATCCATATAACTAACTCCATTTAGTGGAAAAAGGGTTTGATAGTTATTGTTGTTATATTCTGAACCAAATATTCCCAGTGATTCACAATTTTAAATAAAGAAAATCAGGATGTTGAGAAGCCCCTCAAATCCAGAACTAGAATTTATAGAAGTTGCAGTTCAATAAAATAAATCAAGATGTTGTTAAGTTACCTAAATCCAAAGTTAAGCTGCAATTCAGTATAATAATAAATCATGAAAGGCTAACTGCCAACTGTTGATGTTATATGCATAGTTCAATATTGTAATAAGTGTTTTCCAAATACCATTCTTCACAAAACACAGAAAGTTCAAGCTATTGCAATGGCATGAAAAGACTTGCACATAACACATTTCAGGTATACTATATGTCAAATACTTCAGAAATATAGACGCAGCACCTTCGAACGCCCCCAAGAGACATGCCTGAAACAGCCTCTTCAAAAGCTGGTATTACCTGAACATTGATAGTACATAAGAGATCACTGTTCAGAGTAACTGATGCAGATTCCAAAAAATAAGGCATAATTTGAGTGCTTAATATGTTCTCAACATCCAACAAGTTTAGTGAACAAACATTTGTGATGACTTCAGTTGAAAACTAATATCACAAAAACAAGTTGCATCAAACCCACCATAACACCTTGTCGCAAGGGAAAAGCCGAAATGCAAGCAGAATTTAGTCCTAATCCTAACCCCAAAAAGCAGGTTGTATCACTTATATTTTGTTATAGAACAGGAGCCAAACAATATTAACGCACAATGTTGACCAAGAGTAGCACATACTTAAGAGTATGAATAAAACTAAAACACAAAGGGGTTTCCCTCTAGATCCTTCTTCAATGTGGCATCAGTTACCAGCGTGAAAACCCTAAAATTCCTTTTCCATTCTGGAAATACAAAACTCACTAAAAAATAACAAACAAAAAATAAAATTAATTAACAAAAGAAATAGAATTTGAATCCTAGTAACCCAAAATAACTATGGCCAAGTAGGACTTATGCTTTTTCAACCCTATCGCATTCAACATCACTGTGTTTATATAAAAGCAATCAACATAACTAACTTGTAAGCATTGTTCATGAAATAGTTTTTACAACTTATAGCAAAAGATCCTATTTAAGTTGCAGGGAACTACATTAATCATTATATGATGAGATTTCTCACCTCTTGAGATCCTATTTTGAATTTGAAGAAGTCCTTGTCATCACCCTGCATGTTAGAAAAACAGCAAAATAAGTGTGTAATAATCATCCATTCCCACAATGTCTAGATAGATGATACAAAGTATTTCATACCTCAAAGGAACCACCTTTGGTTTTATTCCGGGCTTCAAATATGCGACCATAATAACCTATGGTGTAGCCATCCCAGTCTACCTGAATGGAATTTGAAGCCCATAAATTGCTTCAATTATCTAATTTGAAGGGAAAAGAAAACTAGTGTCCAGAAAGAAAAATTCCCTAGGAGATATACGGGCTACTCTAATTTTCTTCAGAAAGTTCTCAAATCTATGCCATCCAAAATCATTCCACAGATCCTAGAAAGTTTGCTATGTAGATTCTAGAGTACAAAAGGAAAATTGAGACAGAAATTTCACTTTGGTTCAGAACCTTTGTATCATAATATATGGATTGCAAAACAAAAGATCAGACTTCTAAGCAATTAACCATAAAATCAAAAGCAAAAACAATTCAGTGTCTCACCACTACTGTCTCTCCTATCTTCGGTTTGGGGCCATTCCCTGGTCGCAAGTCCTGCATTTTTATTCATACAATTAATTAAAAACAAAGCTTGTTTAACCATAAAGCATTTACATTTAGCAGCAAACTGCATCACCTTATACTGAAGTCCAGATTTGGTTTCTGTGTAGTCTGGATATCGCATTTTTGTCTTGCCATAATCCTTCCCTCTAAGCGCAGGCACTGTATGTAAGTGCACAAACTATGCATCAAATTGAAAGTCTTTGTAGTTTGATTTTTCTTATTTTATACTATGTGGCTCAATAATGTCAAGTTTATCATTTTATAATAAAACAAACACACGAATCAGCCTACATTTCATAATTTTCCCAACAACAAAAAAAACATACATTTTCATCATCGGTACTAAAGACACAAATTAAATCACTTGCTCAATGCATGCATAACAAATAACCAATCTCCTCCTTTCAGTTTCAAACACAGACACAGTTTCACAAACAGGCCATAACCTTCTTCAGAACTGTATTATATATTCGCCATAGTTTCTTTATGAACATTATACCTTTTTTTTATTAAAATTTGGGAATGGAAAATTGTTAGGAACCCAAATTCAGATGAAATAAATATGGTATTTTGATTGAAAGATAACGAGATATTTTACAAGAGAATCTCTCTTGTAATCCTAGAACAATGCTGCACACCCCTTAAAGAATCAAACTTGTCATTTTACAACTGTCTTTTGATGGCATTTGAACTTCTTCCCTTGAGTTTAAAACACATTTCTAAATTGAGGTATGCAACCACAATTGCCGCTGCAATATAACAACTTTAGAGGTTTTCTAATGGCATCACAACCGCAATGACAACCTCAATATAACAATTGCAGCTGCATCAACTGATTTACCGACATTTTATCGCAATATAAAGCTTCACAATATAACCACAACCACAATTTAAAATTCAGTTATAACAACAAAAATTCAGCAAAGGTAACATAAAAACTGATAAGGTTGAGTTCATAGAGAATTACTATCAGCAAATTCAGATGCAAGAGCAATTCCGCCTTTGAAAAATGTTCCGACAATGACGCCGACGGAAGAGAGAATCATATTTCTACGTTCAAGTGATGGCGGGAAACAAACACTGCCACTCTTATTGTTGCCTTTTCCTGAAAACAGTTACAAAACAGGAAGAAAAAAAATTATTGACTGAGTAAATTTTTATTTCAATAATCTCTAAATAAATTCGACTAACTATAACAAAGATAAAACTAGCTTATAACAAATTAACTAATAATAAAGAGAAAATATGAAACTTGAAAAGTAAGAGTAACGAACCAGAGAAAGAAGAATCGGAGAGTTTATCGGGATCCTGAAAAGGAATGAAAATCGTCCGTGTTTGGAAATGGAATTGAATTGGAAATAGAAGTAGAGTGCGTGCGTGCGTACCAGAGATTGAGATTTTGGGAGCGAAAGAGAACAAACGGAAAAGGACAAAATCGACGCCATAACCGTAACTGCTACGAGCGAGTATGTGTGGAATAGAAGCTGCTAGATTTTCGTAGCTATGTTTGAAGATAGATAGCACTAGAAAAGGAGAACACGTCCTTCGCTTTGCTCTTCTTGTTTAGAGCACTTCAACAAATTTAAATTTAAAAATTTTCAATAAACTTTTATTTAGTAATCACTATAGTTTTTTTTTCACTAAGAAAAAATATATTTTTTAATCAAATTGATAGATATTGTACCGATCAAAGAATAATTCAAGTTTTTAAAATAAAAAAGCTATTAACAAATCACAGTCATCAAATGAATAACATAAAACAGTAAAATATCTATAAATTGTGAATCAGTTTACATATATGATAAAAATTAAGTGTATAAAATACTTATTCCCTTTAGAATTATAACATAGTTGACGTCAAAGTTATTGATTAAATTTGAATTTATATTTTGTCGAAATTAATTATTAAATCAGATAAACAAAACTTCAACAAAACGAGAAAACTAAATATATGTAAAAAATATTTATTTAATTAAAAAAATTACCAAAAAAAATATGAGTAATTCCATATGAAATATGACATTAAAGTACACTATCTCATGGACAATGAAAGAACTATCCTAATTTGTTGACTAAAACTTAATCAAATATATACGAAGTGAGAAATTAAAAGTTTTTTTTTCCCAAATTTAATTTCCCCAAACTTTTTCCCACACCAAGACCTTTATTGCCTTACCTTAATTTCATAACAAAGTATTGCGTCATCCGTCTCGCTTTCGTCTTGCTTCAACTTTTTCGCCTTTGTCTTGCTGTGCACCTTGCCTCTGTCTTGCACCGATGCGTCTTGCCTCCGTTTTGCACAAATGCTTCTTGCCTCCATTTTGCTCTAGCGTGTCTCGTCTTCGTCTTGTTGCAACGCCTGTCACCTTTGTTGCAACGCTCAGCCTCACCAATAAGCTTGTGTCTTCCTCAACCCTTACTAAAAGCTCGAACACATCTTAGCCCCTAGCCCTCACCAATCGTGTGTGACGTGCTTACAAATAACCTACCTCCCTTCTCACGTTCTCACCATTTCCCTCTCGTCTTAGTCCTCACCAAACATGTCTGAGGAACGCATTTAGATTCCAATCATCCCTCACAATTCCACTTATGTGCAACTGTTGTGCAAAATTTCGCGACTGTACGTATTTGCCAAATTGTAGTATATAAGATTATCCTATCCACATAGATTAAATTAACAACTACCAAATTAATCAAGATTTTATATTATTTAGACTAACGAAAATTATAGTTGGTTTGTGATAACAAAAATAAAGTAAATAATAAAGTTGTTCATCAATTAAATGAAAAAGAAATAAAACCCCTCAAAGAGTATGATTTTTTGCTTCAAAATTTGAGACACTTTACTCAAGCTCAAGCACTCCTAAGTTTCCAAGTTGTTTCTCTTTATATTCTCTTTCTATAGTTTTCCTGCTTATCCGATTATGTTTCTAGTATGTGGCTCCTCTCTAGTTCTGATTTTATCTTTTTTATTATAGCAAGAATATCCTAATTAATTTTATGCAACAACTTTCCCCTTCTTTGACAACAACGTTCCTCCTTCCTTGGCAATATTTTCTTATCATAAAATTCAATCTTCTTGAAGTGTGCAACAAACCTCCTTCTTGCACTCATATGTTGGAATATTAAACTTGATATTTTTACACTAAAAACTTAGTTGATTTGACCAATTTGAATTATTTTATCATCTTATGATTAATTCTTCAAATATAATAAATAAATGAACAAAGCAAGAAGAAGTTGAAATCAAACTATAATATTAGATAAAATAGAGGGTAAACAACTCTTAAAATCCTATAAAATAGGGTTTATCAACTCCCCCTCACTTAACATTTGCTTGTCCTCTAGCAAAGTCTCATTCTAAGACAAAGTTTAAAGAACAAAGAAAATCATAGTTGAATTTTTTAATTTGAGTACGGATCCTTCTGAATTGTTTAGACTAAATCAAACATCTTTTACACTATGCCAACTAAGTAAAATAAATTTCACTTTAAAGTGTGTGTGGTGAACCTCATTGCTTCTTATCATTCAATGCCTTGAGACTTTCTTCAATCAATTCATTTAATCCTTCTTATTTGTAAAGTTTCATCCTCATCATATAACACAAAGATTTATTTTTCTCAACTACTAGGGACATTTTTCTTTGATTTAACTAGACAACTCAACCTTTTATTCATGACATTTTTTTCCTTTAATTGGATATCATTACACCTTTTGTTTGACTATAAGGGCAAGTAAGCTACTCAACAAAACAACACTTCAGCTCACCTTTCATTTGTCTGCTAGTGTGAGTAACCCCAAGCTAATAAGTGAGACGATATATATATATATATATATATATATATATATATATATATATATATATACACACGTATGCATATATATTTTAATTCTTCATACTAAGTTGTCAATTACTTCTCCTTCTTGTCTTTTAGTACATCAAATTTTTACTCCTTAATTGTTATATGTCAAGGATTTAGTTTACTTTGAATTAGGTTTAACTGTTTCAATTATGGTCCATCTCAAGATACCTCAACTTATTCACAACATCAAATTGTTGTGTCAAAACTAAGGAACCTCTTTATCTAGCACACATAATTCCAAAATTTCAATTTAGCCATAACAACATGTTCATCATTAGGCCTTGCTCAAAAATCAAACGCAATAATGACTTATAGGATAAACTTCAAATACATAATTTAAGTAGAATAAGCCAACAAATATGTCATCACAAACACTACCAGAGGTCAAACATCAAAATATATCTTCTCCCTCACACTAGCAATAAGCTTGGTCCTAAAGACAGAATATCATAATAGACTAAATGAATGAATAAATGAGAGAAAGTAAAAGTGACTTCCCCGAAGAGCTTGCATTTGGAGCTTTTATTTTCTATCAAGATCCTTAAGTTTAGGACGCAAGTTTTTCAAGATTATAACATAACATTCCTCCTTAAGCTTAACCATCTCAAAGTCCTCTAGTTTCTTTTTACTAGGAATGATTTCTTTTAAAAATTTAGCATACTTGGACATTTGGGAAATAGCTTCAGCAAAAGGAATACTGATATGTAATTTCTTAAAAATCTCAAGGAATCTAGCAAACTGCCTATCATTATGGTCAATTTTCAATCTTTGAAGGAATGGAATACTTACCTTAGTTAAATCAAGGCCTTCCTCAACTTTGTTAGAAGAAAGCTATTAGAATGTACTTGTTTTTCCTTTTTGGAGTCGTTTGTCCTTCCTTTTCAGGCATTGAATATCATTTCCACTCCTAAGACTGATAGCTTTAGCTTGCTATTTTGGATTTGGCTCGGTGTGAGTATACAATGATCCCATAGATCTTTGTGCTAGTAGATTGACAATATTATAAATTTGAGTTTTCACATTGCCAAACCGAATTGAAATTTGATTCTCCATATTCTAAAACATTTCGTCTGTCTATTCTATGAATTTAGCTAGTACATCTTGATGATCTGGTTTCCCTTCTCTTGCCTTTGAATATGTGGTGGCTTGTAGAAATTAGAATTTTGCCTTTGTTGTTGTCCTCCCCAAGAGAAATTAGGGTGATTCTTCCAACCTGGATTGTAGGTTGAAGAATAAGGGTCATTCTGATTGCGGTTGGTGTCGGTGACATAGTTTACTTCCTTAGTATGAGTTGTTGGAACTGGTTGAGCTTGTGATTCACTTTCAATGACTTTCAACCTCTCATATGTCTTTCCCATATAATTTGCCAGAACACCCATACAAGGATGTCTAACTTTTTGCATATACTTCACCAAAGCATGTTGCATACTCTTCTTGGCATCACCATCTTTTTAGCTGACATAGTTGGCTTCCTCAACATGCTTAGTCCACAAATTGTCCAAATTATTTTCATCATCAAGTCCAAAAAGTTCAACAACATCAACAGAAAGAGTGCGTGCAGAAGTTTGTTAAGCTTATATAGTCATCAAAGTCTCAAACTGCTTAACAATTCTATCTACCTTCATCTCCAAAGTGGTGTTAGTCTCAACTTTGTACATCCCAACTTACATTTTAACATATCTATCATTTGAAATCCATTGACAACTATTAGTAACTATTTCTTCCACCAAAGCATATACTTCTACAGGTTCTTTTTTTAGAATAAAGCCTCCACAAGCAGCATCGATACTACTTCTACTTTAAATTGAAAGCCCATTGTGCAAAATTTGAACAAGTTGCCATATCTGGTAGCCATGATGTCGACAACTTTTGACCATATCTTAGAATCTCTCCCATGCCTCATATAAGGACTTTTTCTTAAATTGAACAAAGTTGGCGATGTCAACTCAAAGTTTAGCTGACCTGGATGGAGAAAAATATTTTTTCAAAAAGCTTTTGGTCAGTTGGTCCCAAGTGGTAATAGACCCAGCGGGTTGGGATGACAACCAGATTGAAACCTTATCAGTCTAAGACCATGAAAATAGCCTCAATCTTATAGATTATGTAGAAACACAATTATATTTTACGGTGTTTTCCATCCTTATGAACCTTTTTAGATGAACATTGGGGGTCTTCATTTAGTAGTACTCTTAAAAGAATAGAGGTTTGGACCATAAATATCAAGTCTGACTTAACCTCAAAATTGTTTGCCTCCAAAGGTGGGTTAGCTATGTTGTTAGTAGAATCTAACATTGGAGTGAAATAAGCTTCCAATGTTCTTGGTACTCTTTCACCCATTTCTCTTATTTGTCTTCTTCACCTACGAGCAATTCATTTAATTTCTAGATCAAAAAGTAAAATAGACTCCAAGGAGCGAGTGAGCATGTCCAGATAATAAAAAACAATAATAATAAAATTAACAACTCAATAAATATATATTTTTTTCTTTTTAATAAACTAAGGTGCAAAACAAAATCAAAATGATAATAATAACAAAGAAAAATGATATATTAAATATATTAATAATAAAAAACAATGAAAATTTAAACAAACAAATTTATTTTTTGTTTTTGAATAAAATAATTAAAATTAAACTAGATAAAAAAAAATATCTATAGTAATAAAAAAATTGCTTAATATTGTTAAATTAATCCCCAACAACTGCGTCAAAAACGTGTTGCTCAAGTGAACAAAATTTCCAAGACGTAGTATATAAGATTATTGTATTCATAGAGATTAATTTAATAACTATCAAATAAATCAAAATTTTTATATTACTTAGACTAATGAAAAGTAATGTTGGTTCACGATAACAAAAACGTAACAATAACATAAAAGTTATAACGAGAGCATATAACCACACAACTTTGAATTAATGGAAAGTAAATCTAGGGTCATGTTTTCACTTGTAATATCAATATCTCAAGTCCTAGTTTTATAAAATTCTTATTCATTTTCTCAATTATCAATGCCTCTTTAAAACTATTAACAAAAATTCATTATTCAATGTAATATTCTTTTCCCTAAATAAATTCTTTGATTAATCATACAAAAATATAATTAAGAGAAAGCATACAAAACCAAGAGATTGAATTGAAATATTAATATATATGTTTCATCATACAAGAATCTTAATCTCAATTATCCTATAGATCTATCAATTAATTGTAGTTGGTCACTAGTCAATTGATTGATTAAGGCATGCAAATGTTGGCCATTCCAAACATGTAATAGAGTAATAGAATAATTTAATTGAGATAAAGAATAAAAATATAAAAGAAAACTATAATTTAAAACTAAGATATAGTAAAAAGATATCTTAATCACAAGATTCACCAAAGATCCTAAAAGAGAGCTTAGTCACTCAATAGATGGTGAAGTACATAAAGAGATTGTGAAGGAGATGAAGAATCATTATAAGTGAAATGTTGATTATTAATATTGAGTAGCCATTGATCCAACGATGTTAAAGGAAATCAATAAAATGACCAATATTACAATGGCCATTTGAGGGGTGGAAGTAGTACTCATGAAATAATTTTTTGTTGTCACTAGCTAGTTTTTCAATGGAATATGGAAAAGTGAAAATTTTGATGGAAATCAAGAGAATGGGATTTTAGTGTTTGTGTGGTTTGAAATATTGCACGATAGTCCCTATTTATATTGAGAGATAGAGTGTAGAAACGAGGATAAAAAACAACTTTTTGAGTCTTGTATATAACATATATATATATATATAATACTTTTTTTTTTTTTGCTTTCAAAATAAAACCGTTGCATATTCTTTTTTAAACTACGAGTTCTTAGTCTCGCCAATAAGCTTGCGTCTTCCTCAAGCAAATGTGCGTGCGACGTGCTCGAGCACATCTTAACCCCTAGCCCTCACCAAACGTGTGTGTGAAGTGCTCACAACAACCTACTTCGCTTCTCACCATTTCCCTCTCGTCTCAGTTCTTAACAAACATGTCCGAGGACCACATTTAGATTCCAATCATCCCTCTCAATTCCACTTATGTGTAACTGTTGTGTAAATTTCTGCAAGTGTACGAATTTGCTAAGTTGTAGTATATATAAGATTATCGTATTCACATAGATTAATTTAAAAACTAACAAATTAGTCAAAATTTTGTATTATTTAGACTAATGAAAATTATTGTCAATTCTTAATAACAAAACTGTAACGATAGTATAAAAGTTATAACAAAGTATATAACAAGACAACTTTGTATTAATGAAAAATAAATTTAGGGTCATGTTTTTATTTGTAATATCAACTTAAACTTTTTCAAAACATATTTGTGTTATGAAAATGTCAAATTAAAATTGCCATAATGTTTTATAAAAAAGTTTAATGTTAAATTAAATTTAATGTTTTAAAATTGTCGATAATATTAAATTCTAATTAAAGAAGTTCAAGAGATAAATGAGTAATTTCTCTAAATCCCAACGGTTAGACTCCTATGTCTATATTTTACCACTCGAGATAAACGAGTAATTTCTAGTTTAACTTTTGTTAAGATATATGTATATTTTAATGTTAATATTCTCTACTTAATTTTCTTATTG
>JBBPBR010000006.1:1228984-1247363 GCA_037974775.1 Cicer pinnatifidum | reverse complement strand
ATATGATAAATAAAAGTTTGAAACACATGTAAAACTTATTAATTTTAATATAACTATTTTTTAAAAATATATTATTAAAATTGATGATATTAATATTTTTTGTTAGTTATTAAAAAGAGTTGTAGTTGATTTAGTACAAAAAATTTTTAAAAGTGTCTTTTACAGCGCTTATTTGAAAAAGCGCTGTAAAAGATCTTCTTGTTTTATTTTTATATATAAGGCTCTTTTTCAGTTCAGTTCATGTAAATTACTAATTTATAGCAGTTCATTTAATGTAAATTACTAGTTTATATTAAATTACATGAACTTAGTTTAAAACACTCAAACAATTAAACAGGTTCAAACAATTAAATTTACATTAAACAATTAAATACAAGGCTGCTTATATAAAACAATTAAACATGTTCAAACAATTAAATTTACATTAACTCAGTTCAGATTACATGGCTTATATAAAACAATTAAACATGTACATTAAGATGTCCTTCTTCTTTTCCTGGTGGGATTCACATTTGTTTGTCCATTTACAATACGAAACGATGAATTAATCCAAATTCCCTCATCATGATTATCTCTAAGATATAAACCATCACCCGTTGAATCAATTTCATGTGGTTGTTGTGATGTTGCAAATAAAAGATCATTACCAACATCTTCATCATTATTGTTATCATCACTTATTTTGTTGGCCGATAGGACAACAGACCATTTATCATCAGCAGGATCTGTGACATAAAACACTTGTTGAGCTTGCGACGCTAAAATAAAAGGTTGGTCTTTGTATCCCACCCTATTAAAATCAACAAGCAAGAACCCTGACTCATCAATCCGAACGCCATTATTATTATCGACCCACTTGCAACCAAATATGGGAACACGAAACATTGTGTAGTCTAACTCCCATATGAGCTCGATAACCCCAAAATATGATAGATTTGCATATATTGGGTTTTTGTCTTTTGCACTTGAGACATGCGTCGCTTCAGCTACGAGAGTGACTCCGCTATTTTGCATAGTGGTCTGATCATCTTGTTCTTTGGTATAAGATGTGTAGCCGTTAATGACATAACTAGTGTAAGAAAAGACATGTAAACTCGAACCATTTGCTAGCCACCTCAATCTCTGTGAAATTGATTCGGGGTCTATATCAAACTTTGACTTTATGTGATTTTTTAACCATGTTATAAAACTTCGATTGTGCACTCGAGTTATCCAATTTTGATTCCTATTCATGTTCAAACGAGATAACTGATCCATGTGTATTGTAACATACGGTTGAACCTCATCATCATTGTGCAGAACATACAATTGTGCCTGCTCCCATTCTTTCCTTGATATAGTAAGTAGTCTCCTTCCAATTATCCCTTCTCCTGATATTCTTCCCGAATGACGAGACATGGGAAGTCCTATGGATTCAACATTGGACAGATATTCAGTACAAAATTTAGCAGCTTCTTCAACAATGTACCGTTCAGCAATACAACCTTCTGGTCGACTTCTACTTTTTACATACCCTTTTAATATTTTCATATATCGTTCTATCGGATACATCCATCTCATATAAGCTGGCCCACAAAGTTGTGTCTCCTTAACCAGATGAACAGTAAGGTCAACCATTATATCAAAAAACGAGGGTGGGAAATACATTTCAAGCTCACACAAAGTAACAACGATTTCCCTCTGCAATGTCGATAATTTCTGAGGATCGATCACTTTACTACAAATTTCCCTGAAGAAGAAACATAATCTAGTTAAGGCTCGTCGAACTTTTTCAGGTAAAATGGAACGTATACCTATTGGTAGCAAATGCTCCATTAAAATATGACAATCATGGGTCTTAAAATCTTTTAACTTGAGGTCTTTCATACAAACCAAAATTTTAATGTTTGAAGAGTATCCTTCTGGAACTTTAACTTCGTGTAGAAATTTACATAAAACAATTTTTTCCTTTCTAGATAGAGTATGAGCGGCTGGAGGTAGATATGTGCGATTTCCTTTCTTTACGGGACCCAATTCATTTCTTATTCCCATATCGACCAAGTCCAATCTTGCATTGATGCTATCTTTAGACTTTCCTGGAACATTGAGTAACGTATCAATAACACTATCAAATGCATTTTTTTCTATATGCATCACATCGAGGAAATGTCTTATATATAATGACTTCCAATATGGCAATTCAAAGAAAATTGACTTTTTCTTCAACCCAGCTTTGACCAGCTCTCCCGCAAAAGGTTTGCCAAATTTATTGGTCAAACCTTGTACTTTTTCAAGTATTTGATATCCAGTCGGTGCTAAAGGAGCTTTACCTTCCTCTGATTTTCCATTGAATGCATTTCTCCACCCACGATACTGATGACTGTAAGGTAAAAATCTACGATGTCCAAGAAACACATTCTTCTTACAATGTTTCAACTGCATCCAATTTGTATTCTCTTCACATATAGGACATGCACATTGACCTTTAATGCTATATCCTGATAAATTATCATATACTGGAAAATCATTAATTGTGCCGCATAACATAGCCCTCAAATTGAAACATTCTTTCTTATACCCATCATAAACTTCCACACCTGTCTCCCATATAATTTTTAAATCTTCAATTCAAGGAATCAAGTATACGTCGATATCATTCCCCGGTTGTTTGGGTCCAGAAATTAACAGAGACAACATCATAAACTTATGCTTCATACATAACCATGGAGGTAGGTTATAAATCAACAAAATCACAGGCCACGTGCTGTGTGAGATGCTTTGAAGACCATGTGGATTCATTCCATCAGTAGAAAGTTCAAGTCTTAGATTTCTTGACTCTATCCCGAATTCAGGATACTCATGATCAATTTTATCCCATTGTGGGGAATCTACAGGGTGTCAAAACATTCCATCTCTAATTCTTTCATCTGCATGCCATGTCAAGTGTTTTGAATCTTCTTCACTACGATACATGCGCCTAAATCTTGGTATTATAGGAAAATACCACATGACTTTTGCTGGAGTAGATTCTTTCTTCTTATATCGAGAGACATTACATTTCGGACACGCCTTTAGTAATTCATATTTGTTTCGAAATAAAATGTAACTGTTAGGACACGCATGAATCCTTTCGTAACTCTTGCCAATAGAGCAAAAAATCCGTTTAGCCTCGTAGGTTCGACTGAGAAGTTCATTATCATCTGGAAACATATATTTTAAGAGTGTTAATAATTATGTGAAGCTTTTATCAGACCATCCATTACTCGCTTTTAAGTTGTACAACTTTAATATCACCGACAATTTTGTGAATTTAGTACAACCATTATATAATGGTTTCTCTGCATCACTCAACAAACTCTCAAACATTTTAGGACAATCTCGAAGATCTTCTTTAATTGCTTTTGCAATCTCCTCAACTCGGTCCGGCTCATATGTATCTGTATCGAAGTCAGTTGAAGCATATGTCGAACCATTCTCAAAATTAATGTTTCCTTTTTTTTTTCTCACCATGTCTTATCCAACATGTATAGCTTTGATCAATTCCATTACATAATAAATGTCCTTCCAATTCATCTTCTCTAACGCATTTTCCAAAACAACATTTTAAACAAGGACAAATGACTCTATTTGGATCTTTTGCATTCTTCACTGCAAACTCTACAAACTTTTTCACTCCATTTTCATACTCTTTTGACAATCGATTGGCAGACATCCATTTTTGATCCATATTATATGACCTATATAAATGCAGTTACAAAAATAATAAGCTAGTGAACAGATCAACAAATTTCAAAAAGAAACCAATATCAACATATCTGATATTGGAAAATGGAAATCAAGGTCCATTATTATGTAACAATTTCAAAATAGAAAAGATTTCAAAACAAAACAGATCAACAAATTACAAAAAGAAAAGATTTAATATGTAACAATTTATTAGTTTTCAATTATTAAAAAACTAAAGATTTTTTGACAACAACAAATTAATAAATACCTGAGACAACGTAGATGGCCGCACAGTACGTAGAGGATATGAGGGTTCCAAGAGTAGAGGTGATGAGGGTACGTAAATTTGTTTTAAATTTGTTTTTATTTATTTAAAAGTAAATGATTTTTATTTAGAGTGAATGATTTTACAGCGCTTGTAACAAAAGCGCTGTAATAGGTAATTTAATTATTTGAAAGCGCATGTCTTTTACAATGCTTGTCCTAAAAGCGTTGTAAAATATTATGTGAGGGCGCTTCAGTTTACAGCGCTTGTGTACAAGCGTTGTAAAAGCCTTGTAAACATTATGCGCAAACGCTATATAACCCTACAACAACACTTTTTTCACAGTGCTTGTCAAAAAAGCATTGTTATAGGCTCCGTTATTTTTAAAATATATTTACAACAACGCTTGCATTTAGTAAGCGTTGTAAAAGGAGCGCTATAAAATGACATTTTTCGCGTATTATGCAATTTATTCTCCTTTCTTTCTCTTATGGTGTATTTTTAATTGCTTTTTTTTTTTCTTCTTCAGGTTTTTTTAAGGAACTTATTATGAATTTATCCTTCATTTCAAATAATATGTTTTGATTATTAACCATTTCACTTTTCTAGATTTATTTAGGTTAAATTTTACTTCACAAAAGTTCCACTATTTTCTTCATATTTTTTATGTGAATTTATTCATTTGAATTTTAATTACTGATGCAACATTGTGTGTTGGTAATAATGTGATAATCCATTTCTGGATGAATTTGTTTTGCTTTCTTAGAACATTCTTCTGATTTTATTGTGTGTAGTTACCATGATAGAGGTAGTTTTTATTCTATTGGGTTGCTTCAACTTCTATTACTATTTGATACATGTGTTTTGTGTTTATTGTTGGGTAAGTAGAAATTTCATAAGTGTTATCATGATTGCATCTCATGTAAGGGCGTCTTGAAATTTAGAGCGTCGTTGATTGCTACAGTGTTGGCATATAGTCATGTAAGTGGGGTAAATTAAATTATATTTTATTATATGTTTCAACGACATTAATTAATAAAAATAAATTAAAATTTTAAATTTAATTTATTAGTATTAATAATTCAGAATTATAATTAGTAGAGAGTTAAAATAAATTTAATTTAATAAATAATAATAAGTTTTTGTAACAGACAATACTATAGAAATAGATTAATTCTTTATTTATATTTTTCATGGTTTTAGTGACAGACAATACCGTAGGAATACACTTATTCTTTATTTATATTTATCTAGTTTTTAGTGACATTCATTATTGTAGGTAGAAATCAAAAACATGTAGTGACAGTCCTCAAAATGTAGCAGGACACCCCTTAAAGTTGACAGTGGATTTGAGTGTCACTCAAAGTATTATTGATCTTTACATACAGTTTTTAACTTTTAGTGACAAACTTTGTGTGTCACGATAAGTTAATTTTTTTTGTAGTATATATACCCCTCTTATTGTTATTGTAAAACAAAGGGTGTGCAATCTATAAAAAATCAACTGTCACAGTTTGTATAAGAAAAAGAAGTTGAAGGGACAAAATGGGCATTATTAGTTGCTGGTTCTAATGGTTATGAGAATTATAGGCACCAAGCTGATATTTATCATGCATACCAAATATTAAAAAAAAGGTGGTCTTAAAAATGAAAATATCATTGTTATGATGTATAATGATATTGCCTACAATGAAGAAAACCCAATGCCTGGAATTATATATAATAACTCTAATGGACCATATGTGATATGTTTATTTATGTATGTATCTCAATTTCTTCAAAATAATTTAGCTATTTCTTTTATCATTCACTTTAGTTGTTATTAATTATTTTTTTTTCTTCAGGATTTTATATCTAATAATGTCAATGCAAACAATTTTTACGCTTTGTTTAGTGGCAATACAAGTGCTCTCACAGGAGTAGATCACGTCAAAGTGCTCAATGACCAAATGATACTATTTTTATTTACATGTCTGGTCACGACAGCGAAGGCTTTTTTGACCTGTAATTTCTTTAATGATATTTTTAAAAGCTATTTTTTTCTAAGTTATATATTGACAATTGTTTCAGTAACTTGGAGCTTAATTCTTTTTTAAGTCATTGACAATTGTTTTCTCCTTATTTTTTACTTATGTCTGCAAGAAAATTCGTAAGTAAAAGGATTTTTGACTTATATCTGCAGGAAAATCCGTAAAAAAGCTGATTTATAGTGGTATAGGTTTATTACAAAATATGCAGCATAAAAAATTATATATGATTTGAACATGTACCTTTGTTGTTAGCTAAAATTCGCTGAGCAAACAAAATCCCATCAGATAACCAATGTTTCATCTTATCATTTTCATAGTCGACTTCAACTTCAAGGTTAAACCTATGTAAGCACTTCAATTTGCACCCTTATTGTAAGAAGTAAATATATTGACTGCTACTTAAGACTTATTATATGATGAATTTTATACTTCGACAATTTCATACAACATACGACGAATCTATAAAAGATATATAGATAATAACAGTTTTACTAAAATTAACTTTATATATTAGTATGCTAGCACATTGAACTGTTCATAACTTGTTTTTGAACATGCACATCTACATTCTATCTCTCAATATAAATAGAGATTATCGTGCAATATTTCAAAACACATAAACACTAAAATCCATTTCTCTTAATTTCCATCAAAATTTTCACTTTTCCATATTCCATTGTAATATTGGTTAGTGACAACAAAAAATAGCCATTGTAATATTGGTCATTTTATTGTAATAGTGATAACAAACAATTCCTTCATGAGTACTACTTCCACCCCTCAAATAGCCCTTGTAATATTGGTCATTTTATTGATTTCCTTTAACATTGTTGGATCAATGGCTACTCATAATGTTAATAATCAACATCTCACTTATAATGATTCTTCATCTTCTTAACAATCTCTTTAGCACTTCACCATCCATTGAGTAACTATACTTCCTTCTAGGGTCTTTGGTGAATTTTGTGATTAAAATATCTTTTTACAATGTATTAGTTTTAAATTCTAGTTTTATTTTAAATTTTTGTAGTTTATCTCAATTAAATTATTCTCTTGCTTTACTACATGTTTGAGATTGTCAACCATTGCACGCCTTAATCAATCAATTAACTAGTGACCAACTACAATTAATTGGTAGATCTATAAGATAATTAAGATTAAGATTCTTGTACGCTGAGACGTAGATACTAATATTTCAATCATTCAACCTCTTGGTTATGTATATTTGCTCTTAATTATATTTTTTGTATGAATATTACATTGAATGACAAATCTTTGTTAATAGTTTTAAAGAGGGATTGATAATTGAGAAAATGAACAATAATTTATGTAAAACTAGGACTTGAGATATTTATATTACAATTGAAACCATGATCTTATATTTACTTTCCATTAATTCAAAGTCGTGATATTATATTCTCTCGTTATAACTTTTATTTTATTAGTACGTTTTTGTTATTAACCAACAATAATTTTCATTAATCTAAATAATATAAAATCTTGATTAATTTGGTAGTTTTTAAATTAAACTATGTGGATACGATAATATTTTATACTACAACTTGGAAACTCCGTACACTTGCAGTATTTTAGACAACAGTTGCACAAAAGTTGAATTGAGAGGGATAATTGGAATCTAAATGAGTTCCTCAAACATTGTTTGTGAGCCCGTCACATACACGTTTGCTTGAGGAAGATGCGAGCTTATTGGTGAGGCTAAGCATTGCAACATAGGTGACATGTGTTGCAACAAGATGGAGAAGAGGCAAGACAAGTCTGTGCAAAACAGAGTGGAGACACATCGATGAAAGACAAAGGTGAGAGGCGTGGAGCAAGACGAAGGCGAGAAAAATGAAGCGAGACTGATGCCGTAATACTTTGTTATAAATTAGGTTAAGACAATAAGGGTTTTGGTATGGAGCAAAATTTTGGGGAAATTATATTTGAAAAAAAAAAAGCTTTTAATTTTTCACTTCGTATATATTTGGATAAGTTTTAGTTAACACTTTTTTTCTATTTTACCCCACGGTTGTGTATTATGGTTTAAACATGGTAAATATAATATTTTTTATACTATGACCACATTTATAATATGTTACTTTAAAATACAATGGTATAAAATTTATATTTAAATCGACCACATTTGTAACACGTAACTTAAAAAAAATGCAATGGTTTTAATTTGAAATTTAAAAAAAAATGTATTATATATGTATGTTATAGAGAACACTCAAAAATTATTTTCTATTCTAGTTTCTAACAACTATTTTTTAGCCGTTGCCAAAATAAGTGTGGCTAAAAGTAAAAAATGTTGCAGCGCATGCACCTCTACACTCTATCTCTCAATATAAATAGGGATTATCGAGCAATATTTCAAAACAGACAAACACTAAAATTCCTTTCTCTTAAATCTATCAAATTTATCACTTTTCCATATTCCATTGATAAACTAGCTAGTGACAACATAAATTTCCTTCATGAGTACTACTTCCACCCCTCAAATGACCATTGTAATATCGGTAATTTTATTGATTTCCTATAACATTGTTGGATCAATGGCTACTCTAAATGTTAACAATCAACATCTCACTTATAACGATTCTTCATCTCCTTCACAATTTTTTTATTCATTTCCCTATCTATTGCGTAACTAAGATATTTTCTAGTGTCTTTGGTGAATCTTGTGATTAAAATATCTTTTTATTATATCTTAGTTTTAAATTCTAGTGTTATTTTAAATTTTTGTTGTTTATCTCAATTAAATTATTCTATTGCTTTATTAAATTTTGGGATGGTCAACCTTTGCATGTCTTAACCAATCAATTGACTAGTGACCAACTACAATTAATCGGTAGACTTATAAGATAATTGAGATTAGAATTGGTGTATGAGGAGACATATATACTAATATTTCAATCATTCAACCTCTTGGTTCTGTATGTTTTCTCTTAATTATATGTTTTGTATGAATATTACATTGAATGACAAATCTTTGTTAATAGTTTTAAAGAAGGATTGATAAATGAGAAAATGAAAAAGAATTTATATAAAATTAAGACTTGAGATATTGATATTACAAGTGAAACCATGATCCTAGATTTACTTTCCATTAATTCAAAGTTGTGTTATCATGTATTCTCGTCATAACTTTTATTTTAGCAGTACGTTTTTGTTATCGTCAACCAATAATAATTTTCATTAATCTAAATAATATAAAATCTTAATTAATTTGGTAGTTGTTAAATTAATTTTTGTAGATACGATAATCTTTTATACTACAACTTGATAACTCCGTACACTTGCATAATTTTATGCAACAGTTACACATAAGTGGAATTGACAGGGATGATTGGAATCTAAATGTGTTCCTCAGACGTGTTTGTTGAAGAATGAGACATGAGGAAAATGGTGAGAATCTAAGTAGGTTGTTTGTGAGCACGTCGCATACACGTTTGCTTGAGGAAGACGCGAGCTTTTTGGTGAGGCTAAACATTGCGAAGAAGGTGACAGTCGTTGCGACAAGATGGAGAACAAACACGCCAGATAAAAATGGATGCAAGACGCGTCTGTGCAAAACAGAGTCGAGACGCATCGGTGAAAGACAAAGGTGAGAGGCGTGGAGCAACACAGAGGCGAGAAAATTGAGGCACGACGGATGGCAAAATACTTTGTTCTAAATTAGGTTAAGACAATAAAGGTTTTGGTATGGGGAAAAATTTTGGGAAATTAAATTTGCAAAAAAAAAAAAAAAACTTTTAATTTCTCACTTCGTATATATTTGGTTAACTTTTACTAACACTTTTTTTTTTACCCCACGGTTGTGTTTTATAGTTTAAACATGGTAAATGCAATATTTTTTATACAAATGCCACATTTATAATATGTTACTTTAAAATACAATGATTTAAAATTTATATTTAAATCGACCACTCTTTTTAACATGTAACTTCAACAACAACAAAAATGCAACAGTTTTAATTTGAAAGAAAAAAAAAATGTATTATATATGTATGTTATAGAGAAGACTCGAAAAATTTTCTATTCTCGTTTCTAGGAACTACTTTTTAGTCATTGCCAAGATAAATGTGGCTAAAAGTAAAAACAATGTTGCACTGCATGCACCTCTTCACTTTATCTCTCAATATAAATAGGAATTATCATGCAATATTTTAAAATACACACACACTAAAATACCTTTTTCTTAATTTCTATCAAAATCTTCACTTTTTCATATTCCATTGATAAACTAGTTAGTGACAACAAAAAATTCCTTCATGAGTAATACTTCCACCCCTCAAATGACCATTGTAATATTGGTGGTTTTATTGATTTCCTATAACATTAATGGATCAATGGTTACTATAAATGTTAAAAATCAACATCTCACTTATAAAGGAAGGGGATGTCTTGCTACACTTTAAAGACGGTCACTACATGTTTTTGATTTCTACCTACAATAATGACTGTCACTAAAAAATAGATAAATATAAATACATAAATTGATTTATTCTTATAATATTGTCTGTCACTAAAAATAGATAAATATAAATAAAGAATTAATATATTCCTACGGTATTGTCTGTCACTAAACATTATTATTATTATTTATTAAATTAAATTTATTTTATTTTATCTCTCTACTAGTTATAATTCTAAATTATTAATACATGTAAATTAAATTTAAATTTCTAATTTATTTTTATTAACTAATGTCATCGAAACGTACAATAAAATATAAATTAATTTTACTAATTCTATTTAAAAATACAATAAATAGTTATTTTACACTAAAAGATTCAATAAACTTTCAACAAAAGTCATAATGAGTTTCTTAATATTTATGGTGATAAACTGCAAATAATTTCATAAAGAACAATAATCATCTTCCTAAACAAAAATTTCTAACAATCTTAAAATTTTAACAAGATTAAACATTTGATATTTTCACTACAAAAAAATTGACCTATCGTGACATTCAAAATGTGTCACTAAACGTTCAAAACTGTAGGTAAAAGTCAATAATACATTGAGTGACACTCAAATCTAGTGTCAACTTTCACTTTGAGTGCTGTCACTACATGTTCTGAGAATTGTCACTAGATGTTTTTGATTTCTACCTACAAAAATGACTGTCACTACAAGTTAGATAAATATAATTAAAAAATTGGTCTATTTCTACGGTATTGTCTGTCACTAAAAACTAGAAAATATATAAAGAAAGAATTAATCTATTCCTATATTGTAGTATTGTGTAATCATACCCTCTTGAAGAATTCATACTAATCTATATATATCTATATAAATCATAATTTTTTTCATCAATTTACTCATAAATATTAGTTTCTATCACTTACTTGAGTTTAACTACCGGCATAAGAACTTGAGACTATTTAGAAAAGTTTACAATAACAACTTATATCTTTTTTATATGATATGCGTTTATGCTATACGCAATTAATTAAGTTGTTTATCCTAACAATACATACTTAACACCAAATACTCAAACAAATATATTTTTGCATGAGTGACATTAAGAATCAAACCTTTCATGCATATTCCAAAAGCAAAACCAGAAAAGTACAAAAGAGGATATCAAGCAATACACTGACACACATACACTTGAAGATCCAATGAGTGATGGAGGACTTGTTAACTTAGATTTTGGGTTGGCAGAAAAAGCTGTAGGACATACTGATACAACTTTCAACACCGGAATTGAAATACATATAACAAGTGTAACCAAACTAACGTAAAACTTATCAAAACAATAAGGCTTATGATGACATGTGAACTAAGATTAAGAAATATCATTACCAGGCTATTAGAAGGATACAATGAATGTCCAATTCCCTGGAAAAGTACTAGAGCCTGTTGCATGTAATGAGAAAATCATAAAAAATATAACAAGCTTTCGCCAGTGACATACAACTCACTTCACAACCCTTTAAAACAAAGGACAAAAAATGGAAAAGGAAATGAGCAAAAGAAACTTCATTGACTCAAACTGTAGAGACAATGCTGGAAACAAAAAGTAATGTTAATGTCATAACCTATATTTTGAGCACAATGCACTTTACTAGTAAATTAACAATGCACTTGCCTCAACTTTTTTGTTTCCCAAGATCACATCAGACTTGATAAAATCATCGCCAACAATCAACGTATGATCTTCTTCTGTAGAGGAGACTGCATATCCAAAATGATCTACAACCATAGCAGCAGAATCCTACAAAAAATAAAAATAAACAAAAATACAAAAGTAAAAAGATTGACTTCATTATAATAATACATTCCCAAAATAACATACATTATATCAGCCAAGCACATACACCACGAAAACATAAGCACATAACATAGAAACATCGATGTACAAAAATTAAACTATAAACACCTCATCAAAATCCACTCCACACTCAGTAGCAATTAATATTTAATCAATACAGTATTACTTAGTTTAATTATTTATACATCAGTGTTGTCGTGGTGTATTGGTTATTAATGCATTAATTTTACACACTGATGGTCTCCAGCTCGATCCTGGGCAGCAACATTTATAAATTCAATTTTAGAGAATTGCATTAAAACTCTTTAAAAACATATTTTGTAATAATAATAATATGTAAAATCAAATCCTAAGAGATATTCTAAGATGATAAACCAAACATATTTTGTAATATTTTAACACAATTAATTCAACTTGATAAATTGAAGGAAGTTGGTGCTGAAAATTGAAATTGAGCAGAATAGACTGGACGTCTTTAATCCTTCAATTTAGCTGAGGACTTTCATGTCTTCCTAATAGATAATTTTCCTTTCAACTACTCTTACATTGATAAGATTCAGCCATATTCTAACTCTTGCAATATTTAAATGCTAGAGAGGTTCAGATTGTATGAGGCAAGAAGATTAACATAATTTAGGTCCATCAGAGATAATGCAATAGCAGATATTGAAATGGTGCACTATATGAAATCTAAAACTCATGAGAGAGATGCCTTTGAAGTTAGATATAAACAAGGCCTATGATCGTATTGGTTGGACCATTAATCTACAGAAGTCAGAGGTTGACAACACTGTCATTTTGCAACTGCTGTCTTTTTAGTGGTTGCTGCTGCGCACTAAAAACTAATATGTGACCTGTTTTATTTAGATATTAAACCAGCTAAAGCAGCTAATCAATCAAAACCAGATTTGGTAGATTAACACCCATGCAATGCAACCTGCATTAAGCTCAAATGCACGGAAAACTGGTGATTTGTATAATATTGAATTGAATGTGCAAACTGCCAATGGTTTTGCCACTTGGGGAAATGGTTGAAGACTGCAAAAGTACTAGCCGATAACCACTAACAAATTCCAATTTGTTTTGGTACTCGTAATAACTAATGAATGAAAGAAAACTTAAAAAAATCAGTATAAAAGTGTATTACTAACCAAGACAAGCAAAACCAGCAGCTGATGAAGCCAGTCCATCTGCAGTGGGGAAGTTGTTGGAGGGACGTTCTTCAGTGTACACTACAGCTTGGCTTAATGCAGGTAAGAGAGTTTGCTCAGCATATCCAATTTGTAACTTTAAGGAATATATACCACAATAATTAATCATTTCACTACGTATGCTATCATAATCACTCCAAGGAACTTCACTAATGAAGCAAGATATCATCAACGAAAGTAATTTATCATCAAAGAAGATCCGAAGATAGATAATTAAGTGGCCTGTAATTTTGCATTTCAACTCCTTTTACACAATATAATTTCAACTCCTGAGGAGGTTTAGAGTTCCTTATCTTATCCATGTACCTCCTATTTTTGGGGAGGTCCTTGATCTGCTCAGCAAGCTCTTGCCGCTTCTGAATAGCTGCCAGAATAAAAGAAGGATCAATTGATTTGTGTTCATATGTTCAATAAAAGGAAATCATATTGCTAGTTCTACTAATACCTTTTTTTGAAATATCTTCAATATTCTTTGATGTCCTCACCGCAAACCTCTGAAATGCAGGGCTGCAAAACCACAATGAATCATTACCATGAGAAACAACAGTAAAAATGCAAACAAGGACTATGAAATACACACATAAAATAAATTTATTTTAAATGTACTTAAAAAATTCAAAAGTAGGAGACTCTGGCGCACGAGCATCTTAATAGTGTCACTTGTCAAAATTCTTTCCTACCTGAACTTGCAGATTCTGTGTATGTTTGGAGAAGTATATATCTAACATGATTCTAAATTAATTGATTTCGTAAATTTTGATTTGTTTAAATTGAATTTGAAGCAAAGAGGTTTATGTTCGAATGTTTTTACTCTACAATCAAATTTGAAATAATACTTCATTATTTTTTTCTACCCAAATGCAAAAGCTACTTTTTCCATTTCAAGTCAAACCGAAGATTGGAGACAAACTTAATTTAGACCTGTTACATTCAAACATGATATTTGTTTAACAAAGTCATGTTTGTCCCATGTAAAAGCATGTTTGGGAAACTGAAACACTCTGTGTGTTATCATGAAAACTGCAAAAGGGTCATCACAGCAGAAAAAACAGTCTGCTGTATTTGTGCAGAGTTGCATCCTCTTGAAACAAGTCTAAGAGAATGACTATCTCAAGAGTCTGCTGTTTAATTAGTTTAAGCCTTCAAAGCTAAAACTTATTTCTTTCCTTGACTTTTGTTGCTATTAAGTAGTCCATTTATCTCAAGACCTATTAACTTTATATTATTAATTATGACTATCTCTTTAATTGTGAGAAATATATAACATATAATCATATAAATTAAATTCCAATATAGTGGCCATCCAACTAAGTTTGGCAGTTGAATGCAACCACTACCTAAGGTTGCTACTAACTATGACAACACAGGGAAAAATGAACAGAGCGTCCAACAGAGGGGGAAAATGAAACCTTTGTATAATTTTGTAAAAGATTATTCGATTCATATTACAATCCTACAATTATGATCACTGCAATTCTAAGTGAAATCTTGATTTGACTAACGAAGGCAAGAGAGTAATAATCAATTTCTTATCAATTTCTAATCAATTAATGATCAATAAAGGTATACTACGTGGGATCGCAGCTTAAGAATCGTGAAATTCGTACTAATTCCATTCAAAAGGCTTAGCTACAGCACATATCTACATTTTTTGGACAAGAGAGTACAACAAATGGAAAAACAATTTTCACTTACTTGTTAATCCCTAAATCGTTGAATCTGAATCGCGGAGTCTGAATTGTAAATCCTTCAGTTACTGAATGCAACGATTGAAGATGAATACATATTGAAGAGGAAATTGAAGGAATTGATTGAAGACGGAACGAATATTATTGACGAAGAAATTGGGGAAAACTTGGACAATTTAAGAGATGAAATCGGAATAGGGAAAAAGAATTTCAGAGTGAGTTGATTTCGAAATCGGAATAGGGAAAAAGAATTTCAGAGTGAGTTGATTTCGAAATCGGAATGAAGGGCGAATTGATTTTTTGAGAACGAGTGAATTGATTTCGAAGAATGAACGGCAAATTGAATTTCAGAGTACTATGATGTGGGTGTATCATTTGTCCTGAACCGTTGGATGAAAATTAGATATCCGAACTCCTATTTTTTTAAATAATTAAATATTATAATGTATTTATTATATTAAATTAGAATAAGTGACACTTTTTCTGTAGCTAAAAATAACTATAGTGACAAATAAAAATATATCACTAAAAGTTAAGTGTTACAGTAGGTCTTTTTTTTTTGTAGTGTTTACATATACTTGCTCCAGATCATATGTTTCAAATGTAAGAATTCTAATTTCCTGAACAACCATCAGAAAGTTCCTAACATTATCAAAATACTGAAATGCTGATAATGGCGATCCATCACGGATTAATGTAGAACCAATAAGATGCTCAACAACCTATAAAGAATAATACATCATTTACCTTAGTAAATAAATAGTAACCAAAAACATAGAGTAAATAAATCAGGAGCACCCAAATTGACCTAGGATACAACATCAGGTTGAACCTTGTTAAGAACATTAAAATCAATGATCTCACTCCTCAAACCAAGCCTAAACTCTTCCTCAAAAGGCTCTGGTGGTAAATCTTTAGTTGTAACAACTCCAACCATTTTTCTCAACCCTGTTGCATTATATCTTCTAAATGGTACATTTTATACAATTTATTTTTCAATCTCAAAATAACTGAACAAAATCCAAATATCTTTTTCATATATAATTGACAAACATCAACCTTCATTAAATATAGTATCACATAGAAAAGGATGATAATTTGAGACATTCGTGAAAAAAACTAAAAACTGATTATTCTCAGAAAATTACCAACTTCTTTTGCTTTTTTAGATTCCAAATCAAGATCTTTGAGGCGAGTACTGTGTTGTTGAAGGACATCTTCAACCACAGATGCAACTGAAAACGACAATGTCGCCATAACAAACAACTAACCAAACCGCAATGGTGAGACTTCTTAAGTCTTAATCCAACCACCATATAACAAAATTCAACTCATCAACATTGTCATCGCCAAGGAATAATATCGATGAAATCCAAAAGAATGTGAAAATGTGAATTATCTTATCTCTTTCTCTTTCACTCTATGGTCTTATATTAGATGATGGAATGTGTCAGTTCAGATTTGTTGCAATGTGTTACCAACTCAAAAAAAGAAGCACATAGATTCTATTCTTTGTTACCTTTCGTGTTTTCTCTGTACAAATTGGCACTCCACCTCCACTAACACAAATTATTATCTTGTAAGAGGAATTAAAAATCAAACAAAGAAGAAACCATCCCCAATTAAGAATCAAAACAATAATAAGCACTTTTATAAGATAAGAGGTGATACCTAGAGTCCTAATATAAAGATCAAAAATCAAGTATCTATGTAAATACGTATGAAAGTTTGGGAAAAAAACCATCATCTCTATGCAACACGCTTTCAGAGAGATCACAACAATATTAACTCGTTGAATAAGAAAAATCAAAATTAATATTGACTTTGCTTATTGCAGGCTCGATGATTCCAACTTCCAAGTTGTTTATAACCTTTCCATCTGAAAGATCGAAACCCATGCTGGAAAGAGACAAAATAATATTTATTTTAAGAAATAGTAAAGAAGAAAGATATATAGTTTACTTGTAGGCACATACCTTTATCAATACTTCTTATCTGCTTTAGTTTGTGCAGTATGGTGGTAGGCCCGTAATTTTGCCACCAGCTCTGTGGCATCCTTAGCAGCATTGACAGCAAGCCCCTGCACCAGAAAATGTGTTACAAATATATATACTTCTTGGTGCTAAAATGGTATGAAACAAGAGCTTAACTATCAAAAGAGCCACTCAACACATGAATGCTCACAAATAAAAATGTGGACAAACTACTAACTAATTAATTTGTGTGGAAACCATGGAAAGTTATATACTGACGGTAAGGTAAAACTAAGTTTTTGTGCAAGCGCTATATGACCATACAACAACGCTTTTTCCACAGCGCTTGACAAAAAAGCGTTGTTATATCCTCTGTTATTTTTAAAATATATTTACAACAACGCTTGTATTTAATAAACACTGTAAAAGTCGCGCTATAAAATGTCATTTTTTGCGTAGTATCACATACAATCAAATGAATAAACTATAATTTGCACAAAAGTGTATCAAGTTAATTAATTGTATCAAATATATAATAAATTAAATAAGGAGACTAGAATGTGTCTACAACAATTAGATGTGTCTTACTTTTTTTTTTTTCTTTTTAATTTTTATTAGTTGCCGGTTCTAATAGTTATGAGCAGGGATGACAATAGGCTAGGCCGTTCGTAGGGGCTTATGGCCTGACCTATTTATGGCCCGGCCTGGCCTGATCTGTTTAGTAAAAAGGCTAGGCTTAGGCTATTTTTAAAGCCTATTTATTTAAACAGGTCAGGCTCAGACTTATAAAAAAGCATATTAGATCTGACAGGCCGGCCTATATATATTTTACTATTTATTCTATTGTCCATTTTTTTCTTCTAATTTCCATTGCACTCACTCCAACAAATAGGTATGTAAGCAACATATTTTTTTTTTATAAAAATCAATACTATTTATTTGTTACCTTTATATTTTATAAAAATCAAAATTATTTCTTTATTATCTTTATATATATTATTAGTATATAAACTTGTAAACCCTAATTGTTTATTATTATTGAATATGAGTTTGTTTGAGAGGATTTGTTTAGAGGTAATATTATGAGTTGTTTGAGAGATAATAATAGGTGCATTTGTTTCAATAAAAAATTTATTCTTTTAAATCAAAAATCATTTTTTAGGGGTTAAAAGGTGTTTGTTTCATAAATCTTTTGTTAGAAAAATTATTTTTTATTTAATATAT
>JBBPBR010000006.1:1200424-1228565 GCA_037974775.1 Cicer pinnatifidum | reverse complement strand
ATATATATATATATATATATATATATATTATTACTGAATATGATTTAATTAATTGGGATTTGATATCATATAGATAATCACTTTGAAGATTTGATATCATATTTTGTCATTAATTGGGATTTGAATGTGTTTTGTTAGTTGATATGTGTAACTGTTTTATGGAGTTCATTTTGTTTGATTTTTAATTTTTGAAGGACTTTATAGAGTTTGTTAATTGTGAGTTCATTTTGTTTTTTGTTTTATTGGAAGGTTGTTGCATTACAAACTTGTTAGCAATTATTTGGCTAAATTACATCTGTGGTCCCTTAACTTAATTTCAGGTAACGTTTTAGTCTTTTATCTTTTTTTTTTCTAAGTTGGTCCTTTGTGTTAATTTTAAGTGACAATTTGATATTTTATGTTTTAAAATTTCAACAATGCTGTCCTTATTTTAACAAAAATTCAAAAAAATCATCAAATTTTTCAACCAAAACCCATAAAATTCATTATCATCTTCAATAAAATACAAATTTTATCAAATTCATATCTTAAATCTTAAAATAAACTCATATTTTCATTATTTATTTGATGTTGTTGGAGATGAAAATATGAGTGTATTTGAATATTTGAGTTATGAATTTGATAAAATTTGCATTGTATTGAAGATGATTATTAATTTAATGGGTTTTGGGTGAAAATTTTGATGATTTTTTTGAATTTTTGTACAAAAAAGGATAACATTGTTAAAATTTTAAAACATAAAATATCAAATTGTCACTTAAAATTAAAATAAAGGACCAATTCGGGAAAAAAAAGATGAAGGACTAAAATGTTACCTGAAATTAAGTTAAGGGACCACGGGTATAATTTAGCCTAAATATTTTATTAGATTTGATTATAATTTTATTAGTTTTCTTTATATATAAAGATTTAGTTTAGCCTATTTAAAAAAATGTAAAATATAATATTTAAATATTTTAATGTGAATAAGGCTTTTAAATAGGCTTACAGGCCAGACCATGATAGGTCGTAGGCCAGGCTCAGGCCGAAAATAAAGCCTATGATAGGCCGTAGACCAAGCTTAAACCTAAAAAAATCATCGTAGGTCAGGCTCAGGCCTTTCAAAGCCCGGTTATGAGAATTATAGGCAAGCTCATATTTGTTATGCATACCAAATATTAAAATAAGTGAATGAAAATATCATTTGTCTTTCCGTTATGAAAAAATGTGTATTAAGCGTAAATTTTCTTCAAGTTTTCGGTTGTTTCGGAAAAGATAAATTTTTTGATACACACCATAAATTAATAATTAATATAGCATAAATAAATTATTAAATAATTAATACATTCTAAATAAATAATATATCATAAATAACGCACTATAAATAATATACTATATACGTCATAAATAATTATCACACCATAATAATTAATAATTAATGTACCATAATTAGTATATTATAAATAATAATCTTTATCGTATACATCTGTACCATAATTAATTAATATTCTAAAAACGTGGCGTTATAACTAATAGTCCAATTTTATAAGAGTGTTCCTAAGGTATCTATGTTTCTCAACTTCTTTATACGAATTAATTATTGGAAGTCAAAAAATTAATTTTAGAAATGAATGACTAACATATTATTTTAAACAAAATAGAAGTCAAAATTAATTTTAGAAATGAATGACTAACATATTATTTTAAACAAATATATCTCAACTTCTTTATAGTAATTAATGAATGGAGATCAAAAAGTTAATTTTAGAAATGAATGACTAACATATTATTTTAAACAAAATAGAAGTCAACGATCCCAAAATTAATACTAATACATTGATATCTATAATATATCAAATTCTTAAAAAATCCAGATGGTAACTCATCAATATGAATTAAATTGATTGATTATATATATATATATCCCCTTTTATTGATAAAGTAAAACATATTTCAAGAGTAGCTTTTCGAATTTATTCATTTTTCATATATTAATAAAAAAATGAAAAGAAGTATGAGCTATTGGGTCACACTAATAGTGATAGTGTGGATGAGTGTAATGGTGAGAAAATCAAAGGGTGTGCAATCTATAAAAAATCCATTGTCACAATTTTTAGAAGAAAAAGAAGTTGGAGGGACAAAATGGGCTTTACTAGTTGCTGGTTCTAGTCATTATATGAATTATAGACACCAAGCTGATATATGTCATGCATACCAAATATTAAAAAAGGGTGGTCTTAAAGATGAAAATATCATTGTTATGATGTATGATGATATTGCCAACAATGAAGAAAACCCATTGCCTGGAATTATATATAATAACCCTAATGGACCAGATGTTTATTCTGGTGTCCCCCATGTATGTATCTCAATTTCTTCAAATTAATTTAGCTTTTTTTTTTTTTTTTTTTTTTTTTTTTTTTTTTTTTTTTTTTTTTTTTTTTTTTTTTTTTTTTTTTTTTTTTTATCATTCACTGTAGTTATTATTAATTATATTTTTTTTTCTTCAGGATTTTACATCTGATAATGTCAATGCAAACAATTTTTACGCTGTGCTTAGCGGCAATAGAAGTGCTCTTACAGGAGTAAAACATGGCAAAGTGCTCGATACTAAACCAAATGATACCATTTTCATTTTCATGTCTGGTCACGGCAGTGTAGGTTACTTCGGTATGTAATTTCTTTAATGATTTTTCTAACGTTTTTAATACATATGATTTATTTATTATTAAAAACTAAATTTTTTGTAAGTGTTTTATGAATTCTAATATTTTTTTTTTTTTTTTACTTTGATATGATATATTATTGCTCACTCTAAAAATTTTCATATGACAATAAAAATAAATGAAAACAAGTTCTGCCAGCTTATTTAATATTTAATAAAGTATTATTATCTGATCAGCTATGCCTGATTCGAGCCAAATATGGGGCAACGATTTGGTAAATGCATTGAAGAAAAAACATAAGGCTTTATCCTACAAAAAGATGGTGAGTTTCCTTATATATTATGTATGAAAAAAAAAGGTAATTCAGCTACTCCTTTATATATGTAAAATATTACATACTTTGTTTTAATTTAATGAAAAAAATAATTTTTTGACAAAAAGAAATTAATTTAATGAGAGCTTAATTTTTTGATTAATTTTATACTAACATCCAAGTAACCGAGATATTCTATCAAAATATAAAATTAAGAAGAAATTAATTCAAGTGATAGAGGATTATTTTACTTAACAAATTAATATATAGAGTGTAAGCATTTATTTATATATTTTTTTATATTATTTAATATTACGTTAGTTGATATAAAATCATTTTAGTAATAATTGATAAATATATTTTTATATATTTTATTCTTAATTAAAGTTATTGAATAAATATTTTTTAATTGAATAACTAATTCAGAAACTAGTACAAATAAGGTTATTTCTAAAATATTGCTTAATTGATTTTTTAATTTTATGAATAAGGTGATATACATAGAATCATGTCATGCTGGGAGCATGTTCGAAGGAATACTTCCAAAGAATATCAATATTTATGCAACCACCGCTAGCAATGCCATTGAGAATAGTTATGCATTTTACTGCCCTGATTTTTCTTCAAATTCAGCACAGAAGTTTACAACTTGTTTGGGAGATCTATATAGCATTTCTTGGATGGAAGACAGGTATGGTTTGGTGGTTAAATAATCTATTAACTTATTAATTTTGTTATTCTCACAAAATATAAACATATTATTTTATTAGTTTTTAAATATATAAATGATACCTATCAATTCTCATTGTTTATGAAAGTAGTACGTGCATGGATTCTCTATTAGTTGTTGTACATATGGTGCAATCATAGTCATTCTTAGCTTTAGAAAGAAAAGCTTTTTCTCTTTAAATTTGATGGTTCATAGTGTCAATTCACCTATAAAAGTTGTAGGAGATCTAAATTCAATTAGTACTTTGCATAATTGTGTGGAATTTATAAATTAACATAACATATATCTTATATAATTACTCAAGATAAGAATTTTGTATGGATGATATTTGTTGTTTAAAAATCTAATAGTATATGTTAAATTATCCATAATATGTAGCGTAAATATAATTGGGTCCAATTAAGTACAACAATATTATTATAAAAGATTCATATAATTTGTTTTTGTATAAAAAGGGTTATAAGGATTTTTTTTCCTTAATATTACATATGCATAACAAATTTGTTAGTATATTTTATATTCTTAACGAAACAAATTTGAATTTGATATTGATCTCAAGAACCTTCTATTTCCTATTAAATGTCTCTTTACAACTCTACCTATAATTTAATATTAATTATTGATTTTTTTTTTTATATATGAAACAGTGACAAAAGTAAAAGGACGAAAGAAACTTTGCGCCAACAATATTTAAATGTAAGTCATATATTCAACTTTATCATTATATCAATACATTCGTGTGTGTGATACAAATATAATGTCGATTAATATAAATACCTATATTAATGTATAGGTTCGCAATAGAACGGCAAAAACCAATCCAGAAATAATGTCTCACGTGATGGTATATGGAGATTTAGTTCTAGGCAACAATTCTCTAGCTACATATCTTGGTGTTGGCCCTGTTGGTGGTAAAAGTTCTTCAAGTCATGAGTATTCTTATCAACAATTCAATATGACAACAAGATTAGTTAGCCAAAAAGATGCTTCTTTACTTCATCTAAAGCTTAAGGTTATTTTCATTTTGATATCTTATCGTGTCCATATCTATATATTGCAATTTGAACATAAATTATATATTATACCATTAAGAATTTCTTTTTAAATAATTTTAGATGGAAAAAGCACCGGATGGTTCCAAAGATAAGTTAAAAGCTCAAATTGAGTTAGATGTTGAAATTGCACATAGAAAAAATGTGGACCGCAATGTCCAATTCATATCAAATCTTTTGTTCGGAAAAGATACAAACTCCATTATGAAGACTCATATTCGTTCAATTGGTCAACCCGTTATCGATGATTGGAATTGTCTAAAAATGATTGTAAGCAAAATATCATTTGACTTGTAATTATTTATTATTATAGCGTACAAGTGTAATACATTTTTATATTAATTAATTATGTTTGTATTATATTTTATGCAGGTAAAAACTTATGAGCATCATTGTGGGGTTCTATCAGCATATGGAATGAAATACTCAAGAGCCTTTAATAACATGTGCAATGCTGGCATTTCGGAAAAACAAATTATTGATGCAACATCAAAAGCTTGTCCTAAGAAAAATAATTTTTCTTAAATTTCCTCATAGAGGATTAATAAAAAACTGTATTGATAAATTAATTGTCTTTCTTTTGATGTGGAGTCTTTTGAGAGAACTTTTAATTAAACCTTATACTATTATTTTAAAAAAATTACCTTTCAAGGATATCCAATAAAATAATCTATGTACTCTTTCAATAAGAAGGAAATATATGTATTGTTCAAACACTTGGTTGAATTTGGTAGTTAAAAATAATTGTAATTGTTGACCGTTTAAAAAGAAAATTACCATTCATTAATAGTTATTAGAAATTAAAAGGATTGAATTGACATTAGAGAATATTTCATATTAAATTTAGTGGCTGAATTTAAAGAATAAACTGTATAAAGTAATAAAATAATTGTTTTGTTTTATTTTAATTTAATTTAAGAACCCTGTGGCCAGAAAAAACAAAACAAAAAATAATTAACAAACATACAATGTTCATACATCTTGTGATAAATCTAACATTTTGGCTGAGTAAGATTTCAGGAACAACAACTCAACCCTACATACTTGAGACATTAGCTTGGAACTCAAGGAATCAACAAAAGATGGAAAATTCACTGAGCAAATCGATTATGCAATCGATTCTGTAAAGGGGTTGTATGAAAAATGTTTAGTTTGTGATTAAACAATCGACTAGGCAATCGACTGACACAATCCTTGATAAAAATTGTGCAAGTTAGAGGCAAGCCATTTAACAGGCTAATCGATTGGCATATCGATTGCTCAAATCACAAGACTAAAACTGATTGTAAAAATCGATTGACAAATCGATTGTGCAAAGTCACAGAGCCAAGACATTTTAATAAACTAATCGATTGGTAAATCGAGTTCGTAAATGAGATTTCAAAAGGAACTTGGTTTGTGACAAACACAATCGACTGGACAATCCATTGTGACAAATTCTTTTGTTACAAGTTTAGTATCAATCGATTAGGTAATCAATTGCAATGAACCAACTGGAAAAATCTTTTTTTTAGAAATATAACACTTAATCGATTGGCACACTGATTTGCTTGAAATAAGCTAAATCCCTGTTTTAAACCAAATCGATTGGCAAATCGATTGGAAGAAAAATTTGAGTTACAGGGAACACTCAATATATGGCCAAATTGATTATGTGACTTAATGAATCACTTATGTGAATTAATGCATCGATTGAGTAGTCGATTGTTTTGATCTCGTTGTTGGAACAAAACATCTGTAATCCATTAGGCACTCGATTTCATTATGAACTGCACATAATTTTCTGAAAGGTGCATTAAAATAAACGATTAGGTAATCGATTAGTTTATGTAGTTTCAAGATTCAAGAAAAACAAGATTCGCTAATCGATTGGAAAATCGAATGAGCATGTTTTATTGCATTAACAAATCGATTGGGCAATCGATTTATCTGGTGTCTTTCAGAAACTATATAAACTGTTTTCAATCACTTTCTCTAACAACTTTGTTAGAACTCTCATAACTTTGACACAATTTGAATAACATTTGATAATACTTTTTCAGACCCAGAACCAACGATTATTGATGATCAATAGAGAGCTGAAAAAGACTTGTTGAGAGGAAAAGAGAAAGATCTCACAAACACTCAAATTGGCAAACAACTTCTTGTGTGAGAATCATTGCAAGTGATTGAGACAAATTCGGTATATCTTTTATATTTTTCTGTAACAAATATTCTGTAAACAAAGAACTGAGAAAAATCCAGTAGTGAAGCTAGTAGTTATCTTCATTGTTGAGAGGGCTCATCAAGAAGAAGCTTTATTGTGATCTTGGAAGAGTTTGTAGAGAAACTCTGGGATACAGATGTTGCGAAATAGAATAGGGAGAAAGTTTTAAGATTGATAGGCCGGGAGCGCTGGAACATCTGTAAAACTTTCTACAAGATTCTATTGGAAAGGCCGAAATCGTTAATTTTCGGGACTGGACGTAGGTCGTCAGATAGACGGCTGAACCAGTATAAAAATCGCGGTGCACTACTTTCTATCCCTTACTCTTATTTTCATTTTGCATTGTATGATTGTATGATTAATCTTGACTGCATGCTATAGCCGATTTCTGGATGAATTGATATTGCTTTAATCTTTAAATTGGCATGTTTGTATCTTGGTTAATCTGTTGAACAATTACTGTATATGTTGTGCTTGTAATCAGACTTTACATGTAATTGTGAACCTTCGCTTAGAAACAATTCTTTGGGACTGTGATTGATTCTTGTTTAATAAAATTGCATTTTGTTAAACTGTTTAGTATTTTTTGTGAAATTCAATAAAGATTGTCATATACGTTTTTAGCACATTAGAGGACATATTTTATATCAATTGGCATCAAGAGCCTGTTCTTTTTTAGAGTAACTCTCATAAAAGAAAATGTCTTCTGTAGAGTTTCTAGGAGAGGGTGCTTCTTTGGCAAGGCCCCCTCCTTTTAATGGGGCCGCATACATGTATTGGAAACATAGGATGTTAATATTTCTGGAAGCTAGTGGTATTGATATTCTAGATGCTGTAGAAAATGGACCCTATATACCTACATTAGCTGGGACTGGTGATTCACTAATCCCTAAACCCAGATCTGACTGGTCTAAGGATGATAAGAAGAAAGTAGGATATAATGCTAAGGCGAAAAATATTATTACATCTGCATTGTCAGCTGATGAATTTTTCAGGGTCTCTAACTGTAAGACAGCAAAGGAGATGTGGGACACTCTTCAACAGACTCATGAAGGAACTACCGATGTTAAAAGTGCCCGAATAAACACATTAATGCATGAGTACGAATTATTCGATATGAAGAAAGACGAATCTGTCAATGACATGCAAACGAGATTCACTCACATTGTCAACAACCTGAATGCACTTGGCAAGGAAATCGACAATGAACAACAGATCAGTAAAGTCATGAGGTGTCTAACGTGGGAATGGCAGCCAAAGATTACTGCAATAGCAGAATCCAAAGATCTTGGCAGTATGGCAATAGCTACGCTTTTTGGTTAACTGAGGGAGCACGAAATGGAATTGCATAGACTCAATGAGGCTGAACAAACTGACAGAAAAAGAAAAGGACTGTCTTTGAAAGCTCAAGCTCACCAATCAAAGTCAGAACAAGAAAACTGTTTGGATGAGTCAAGCAGTGAAACTGATGAAGAGTCAGAAATTGGTTTACTTGTCAAAAATTTCAAAAAATTTTGAAAAAGAAAGACAAGAAGTTCAGAAAACCATCAAGTTCTAAGACAAATGACAGCAAGACAATAACCTGTTATGAGTGTGGAAAAACAAGTCATATAAAGTCTGAGTACTACAAATTGCAAAACAAAAATAGGACTGCAAAGGCTAAAAGCAAAGAACCAGCTCCCAAAACCAGAAAAGCATATGTTGCATGGAATGACAACGAAGAATCCTCTACATCTTCACAAGCAGAAGAAGCAAATCTGTGCCTTATGGCAAACACAGATTCTGAATCAGAAAGTGAGGTAAGTTCTCAATATAATCCTTCCTATGATGAACTGCAAGAAGCATTCAATGAACTGCATGATGAATATGTTAATTCTATTAAGCAGTTAATGAGTACAAAGAAATTTCTTGGAAAAAAGTTTATGATATGTGAACAAATGAAAAATGATCATAAGGAAATTGAGGACTTGTATGAACAACTGAAAAAGGATTCACATGATAAATCTACAAGATGCATTGAACTTGAAAAAAATGTTGCATCATTAAAGTCTGATTTATTGAAGTTTACTAGTAGTAAAAATAAACTGAATGTCATACTTAGCAACCAGAGACATGTTAATGAAAAATCTGGACTTGGATTTAACCCAAATATGCATGCTAAAAAGAATAAAACTAGACGTGGAATTGGTTATGTGCAAAACAGAAATGTCAAACATAGTCAGAAATCTGTTAGATCTATGAATATGTATGACATCTTTACCAAACCAAAATCGCATTCATCCTTTGCTGGCTCATGTAACTTCTGTTGTAAAAAGGGACACTTTGTGTCTAATTGTAAATTGAAAAGACTAGCCAACAGATGATGGAAACAAATTTGGGTGGCCAAGACACAAATAGTTGAAACTAACCCCCCAAGACCCAATTTAAATTGGGTACCTAAAACCAGATTTTGATTTTGTGTTGCAGGTGTGCTTGACATCCAATAGGCACCAATGGTACCTAGATAGTGGGTGCTCAAAGCACATGACTGGAGACAAGTCTAAGTTCTTGTCTTTAATCTTAAAAGATGGAGGTTTTGTCAAATATGGTGACAATAATAAAGGTAAGATATGTGGTGTTGGTGACATTGGCAATGAGTCAACTGCAGTGATCCACAATGTCTTGTACGTAGAAGGATTAAAACACAATCTGCTAAGTATAAGTCAATTGTGTGATAAAGGATTCCAGGTACGCTTTACACCTAAGTCTTGTATCATTGAGCATGAGGATAACAAATGTATGAAATTAGTAGGTGAAAGAATTAATAACATTTATATGCTTGACTTTGATTCTTTGCATAGTATTATCTGCTGTTTGTTATCAAATTCAGATGAAAATTGGTTATGGCATAAACGTATAGCTCATATACATGTAGATCATCTCAATAAATTGGTTAGTAAACAGCTAGTTATAGGACTCCCCAATAGGAAATTTTCTAAGGATAGGTTTTGTGATTCCTGTGAGAAAAGTAAGCTAGTTAGATCATATTTTCCTTCAATAGATATGGTCAAAATCGATAGGGTTTTGCAGTTAGTTCACATGGACCTTTTTGGTCCTTCTCAAGCGAGAAGCTTTGGAGGAAACCTGTATGGATATGTGTTGGTAGATGATTACTCTAGGTTTACTTGGACATATTTTCTGACTCACAAGAGTGAGGCATTCTCATCTTTTAAGAAATTTGCTACTTTGGTTCAAAATGAGAATAACCATAAAATTATATCCATCAAAAGTGATCATGGAGGTGAATTCCAAAATGATTTCTTTCAAACCTACTGTGAACAAAATGGGATACAACACATATACTCTGCCCCTAGAACCCCTCAACAAAATGGGGTTGTAGAAAGGAAAAATAGGTCTTTAGAAGAGTTAGCTAGAACTATGATCAAAGACTCAAACCTTCCTAAGTACTTCTGGGCAGATGCTATTAGTACAACCACACATGTTGTCAATAGAGTTCTAATTAGGCCACTGCTTAGTAAAACTCCCTATGAGTTGTACAAGGGTAGAAAACCAAATATCTCTTACTTAAGAGTCTTTGGTTGTAAGTGCTTTGTTTTAAACAAAGGCAAAGAACACCTAGGAAAGTTTGACCCTAAGGCAGATGAAGGTATTTTTCTAGGATACTCTCAAACCAGTAAGGCCTATAGAATCTACAACAAAAGAACAAAAACCATAGAAGAGTCTGTTCATGTAAAATTTGATGAACTATTTGCAGAAAACTTGAACACTCCTCCTATGGTTGATGACTCTTTGGATGAAGTTGTAGAATCTGAGCAATTAGAACCAACTGAAACTGTACCTCCAACTAGGACTGACTGTGTAGAACCAATAAGGACGAATGATTTACCTAGAGAATGGAAGTTCAATAAGAACCACCCCATAGACAACATAATAGGTGATATCTCTAAAGGAGTTGCAACTAGGAAGAACCTTAGACATTTCTGCAACCCTACAGCCTTTGTTTCACAAATAGAACCCAAAAACATTAAGGAGGCTTTATTAGAAAGTGAGTGGATACTTGCTATGCAAGAGGAGCTAAACCAGTTTGAGAGAAACAAGGTGTGGACCCTAGTTCCTAAACCAGACAATAAGCACATCATAGGAACCAGATGGGTGTTTAGGAATAAACTAGATGAAAATGGAGTCATCACTAGGAACAAAGCGAGGCTAGTTGCTAAGGGTTATAATCAGGAAGAAGGAATAGATTTTGATGAAACCTATGCCCCTATAGCTAGGTTAGAAGCCATTAGAATCCTCCTTGCTTATGCATGTATAATGGACTTTAAACTTTATCAAATGGATGTGAAAAGTGCCTTTCTCAATGGTGATATCCAAGAGGAAGTTTTTGTTAGCCAAACACCTGGTTTTGAAAATCATGATTTTCCTAATCATGTCTATAAGCTAACAAAGGCCCTCTATGGGTTGAAACAAGCTCCAAGAGCTTGGTATGAGAAGCTCAACAACTTCCTCATTCAACAAAACTTTTCAAGAGAAAATGTTGACAAGACACTTTTCATAAAAACTACTGGAAATGACATCTTGCTGGTCCAAGTTTATGTTGATGACATAATCTTTGGATCTACAAACAATAAGTTGTGCAAAGATTTTGAAAACTTAATGAAAGGTAAATTTGAAATGTCAATGATGGGTGAACTATCTTATTTCTTGGGATTTCAAATTAACCAAAGCAAGGAAGACATTTTCTTTAGTCAAACTAAATACTGTAATGATTTGATAAAGAAATTCAGTTTTGATAACTTTAAGTCCATTGATACTCCCATGAGTCAAGGAAATCACTTAGATAGAGATGAGAAAGGTAAACCTGTAGATGTTACAAGGTTTAGGGGAATGATAGGATCCTTGCTCTATCTTACAGCAAGCAGGCCTAACATCATGATTCAGTGTCTGCATGTGTGCAAGATACCAATCCAATCCAAAAGAGTCTCACCTTAGTGTAGTAAAGAGGATATTCAGATATCTAGTAGGAACTAAGAGTCTAGACTTGTGGTATCCTAAGGGATCAACCTGCACTTTAGTTGGTTATTCAGATTCAGATTTTGCTGGATGCAAACTAGATAGGAAAAGTACCTTTGGTACTTGTCACTTACTAGGAAACTCCCTTGTGTCTTGGTTTAGCAAGAAACAAACCAGCATTGCACTATCTACAGCTGAATACATTGCAGTTGGAAACTGTTGTGCACAGATCGTTTGGATGAAACAACACCTATCTGATTTTGATGTTGATTTAGGGACTGTGCCTATCATGTGTGACAACACAAGTGCAATAAGCATCACTAAGAATCCAGTGATGCATTCTAGAACCAAGCACATAGAAATAAGGCATCACTTTATAAGGGACCAATTTCAAATGGGAACATTTAGCTTGAATATGTCAATACAGCTTATCAGCTAGCTGACACCTTTACCAAAGCTTTACCCAAGGAAAGCATCCTTCATATTAGGATGAAACTAGGGATCATAGATCCTAGTGAGATCTGATCTTTGTCACCAATCGATTGTAACATCGATTATTCTGTGAATAAACTGGAAATCAGCTTTATGCAATCGATTGGAAAATCGATTTGATGATCACAGGAAGCTTCTGATTCTTGAACTCTTCCCATGTTAATCGATGGTGAAATCGATTGATTAAAATGTTTGAAATTTGAACTTTAAAGAATCGATTGCAAAATCGATTACTTTGGCACCAGACTTCAAAATTGTGAAAACTTTCTAGACTCTATCCCGAGCGTCGATTTGAAAATCGATTTGTTCAATATCTCACTTTAAATCAATCGATTTGGAAATCGATGCTGAGATTAGAAAATTCCTAAACTGATATGAAAATTTATGAACTGATATGCACAATCGATTTGGACATCGATTAAGTAAATAAAGACCATCGATTTGGGAATCGATTCACGATATGACCGTTGTGAAGAATTTTTACTAGCCATTAGCTGTAATTATGACCAAATCGATTGGACTTCCCCAGCAACGGTAACTTAATCGATTAGGCAATCGATTTACGCGTTCTGAAATTATAAAAGGAACAGTTACCAATCAATTCCAGTCATCGTTTTCTCAATCCTAAATCGATTTGTGTCTCAAATTTTCCAGATTCTCTCAAATTTTCTCTGCTGCTGCTCATCATCTTCATCTTCCAAACCATCCTTGATATATCTTTCCATTCAAACGCACATAACTATGGCTTGTGTAAAACAAACCCAACCAAGAACTCCATCACCTTCTTCATCTTCGAGTGGGCGAACCCCTTCTCCCCTACCAACAATTTCAAAATGGGTTCCAATCCCTACTCACAAAATTCTTGCCTAAGACAAAGGCAAAGTTGTTGCAGTTAATCAGGGAAAATCAAAGAAACGCAAGGAGCTCCCTATTGAGAAGCTTATGGCTGATGCTATGAAAGATGTTCCTCAGAAAAAGAAGAAAACGGTTTCTTCTCCTCCTCCAAAGAAAGCTCCTTCCTCCAAAGATATAGCTGCAAAATCTGTTATCCCACCTGACTTTCTAAAAATAAAAATCCATGAGGCTAGGACTCTGGATTTCACCTATTTTGACTCAGATGGATTTACTTTTCAAAACCATTTAAGGTTTCATGGTCTTGAAAATTTTCTCTCCTCCACACTTGACACTTATCCCAAGTTAATTAGGGAATTCTATTCCACCTTCAAGCTTACTGACAATGGCTTCAAGGCTGAAGTCAAAGGCAAGAGAATCACCATGTCTTTTGAAGAATTCTCAAACCTGTCGGGACTGCCCTTCCATGGGAATTCAGTTGATGGCAGTTCTGAGGCTGAAGATGCAGACCAAGGATGGGAAGCGTCCTTTGATAGACACACCGCTGTGAAGGACCTGATGGTCGACGGCTTTGTCGAAACTATTTCGCTGTCGATCGGTCAAATAAAGGTCCATCATCAGATGCTGATGTATACATTGACCCAGATGCTCGTCCCCAGATCCGGAACCATGCCGTCGTCCAGAAGCTGGAATTGATTCTGTTGTGGGGGCTGTCCAAAGAGCTCAAGATGAGCTGGACTTGGATTGTGCTTAGGCACATGTTGGAGGCAGCACAGGGAGAGCTGGTACTTTCCTACCCACAATTGATCACCAAGATTCTGAGACATTTCAAGGTGTCATTAGTCAATGAAGAATCTTCTAAAACCACTCTCTTCTTTGGAGAAACAATTGTAAATCAAATGCAATTGAAGAGAGTGCACGACATCTGGATTCGACCGCAGCCGACTACGGAACCAGCTCAGCCAAGTACGCAGCAAGCCGCTAAGCCAGTTGCAGCAAATCCAGAACTCTTAGCGAAGCTGCTGGAGTTTATGGAAGCTCAGGCGGCTCACAATGCGAAAGTGGAAGCTTCAAATGCTCGAATAGAAGCCACGTTGAAGACACTCCAGGCATCTTTGACCTCAGTTGTTCAGGATGATGACGCGATACAAGTACATTTAGGCATTAAGCTATCTTTTGAAGAAATTGCAAATTTAGGCCGGCAAGCAATGGAGGAACAAAATCCTACTACCCTAGATAGTTCTAAAACTCACGTTGAGAAGACACCTGCTGAGGGTAATACAGCGGTCTCTACCTCTCCCTTAGGTAATAGTGAGGAACAGCCTAGTTTAGGTGTTTAGGATTTTAGATTCTTTTTTATGATGCACTGTTGTGTTATTGCTGTACTGGTATTTGTTTTCAATGAATGAAAAATGAGCACGTTTATTCTATTGCTCTATAATCTACTGCCATAATCTGTTAAATCTGCACTTGTTTTTGCTCTGATACCCTGGTAGTTGTATGCTCTAACACCATAATAATTACCAAATTTAATAGTGCTATATTCTGCTATAATTTGCTATATTTATTTCCCTGAAGCTTAAATCACCAATACTCTTGTTTACTGACATAGGGGGAGGAAATTTTTTATGCTGCTCTCTCTCCTTTCACTGCTTTTTGCATTAACTGACAAAGGGGGAGAGAATTTATAACTTGTGTTACATTTTTTGTTGCTTCTACGCTGCAAATTAGCATATTGCTACTCTGATATGGTAAAAAGTGCTGCTATGATATTGGTACTTTTGCTCTAATACTATGCTCTGATACTGGCACTTATACTGCTCTGATATTGCATGATAATTTTGATCATGATAACTCTGATGATCATGATAACTCTGATATTGCATGTAGTGCTAATGTTTTTGTTGTTGTTAAGCTCTAGCCCTGATACCAAATTGTAAACAGCATGCCATGATAATTGATAATATGTTGCTGTGTTACTTACATGAACCTTGACTACTTAAATTCATGGGGAGCTTGTTTTGTTATGTTAATTGTAATGTTATACCTTGAAATATGCTACTCAAGTTAAAATTGTATGTTTGTCACTTATGCAAAAATGGGGAGATTGTTGGACTTAAGTCCCCTTAATCTTAGTTTTGACATAATTAACAAACATACAATGTTCATACATCTTGTGATAAATCTAACATTTTGACTGAGTAAGATTTCAGGAACAACAACTCAACCCTACATACTTGAGACATTAGCTTGGAACTCAAGGAATCAACAAAAGTTGGAAAATTCACTGAGCAAATCGATTATGCAATCGATTCTATAAAGGGGTTGTATGAAAAATGTTTAGTTTGTGATTAAACAATCGACTAGGCAATTGACTGGCACAATCCTTGATAAAAATTGTGCAAGTCAGAGGCAAGCCATTTAACAGGCTAATCGATTGGCATATCGATTGCTCAAATCACAAGACTAAAACTGATTGTAAAAATCGATTGACAAATCGATTTTTCAAAGTCACAGGGCCAAGATATTTTAATAAACTAATCGATTGGTAAATCGAGTTCGTATATGAGATTTCAAAAGGAACTTGGTTTGTGACAAACACAATCGATTGGACAATCCATTGTGACAAATTCTTTTGTTACAAGTTTAGTATCAATCGATTAGGTAATCGATTGCAATGAACCAACTGGAAAAATCATTTTTTTAGAAATATAACACTTAATCGATTGGCACACTGATTTGCTTGAAATAAGCTAAATCCCTGTTTTAAACCAAATCGATTGGAAAATCGATTGGAAGAAAAATTTGAGTTACAGGGAACACTCAGTATATGGCCAAATCGATTATGTGACTTAATGAATCACTTATGTGAATTAATGCATCGATTGAGTAATCGATTGTTTTGATCTCATTGTTGGAACAAAAAATCTGTAATCGATTAGGCACTCCATTTCATTAAGAACGGCACATAATTTTCTGAAAGGTGCATTAAAATAAACGATTAGGTAATCGATTAGTTTATGTAGTTTCAAGATTCAAGAAAAACAAGATTCGCGATAATCGATTGGAAAATCGAATGAGCATGTTTTATTGCATTAACAAATCGATTGGGCAATCGATTTATCTGGTGTCTGTCAGAAACTATATAAACTGTTTTCAATCACTTTCTCTAACAACTTTGTTAGAACTCTCATAACTTTGACACAATTTGAATAACATTTGATAATACTTTTTCAGACCCAGAACCAACGATTAAAGAGAAAGAGAAAGATCTCACAAACACTCAAATTGGCAAACAACTTCTTGTGTGAGAATCATTGCAAGTGATTGAGACAAATTCTGTATATCTTTTATATTTTTCTGTAACAAAGATTCTGTAAACAAAGAACTGAGAAAAATCCAGTAATGAAACTGGTAGTTATCTTATCTTCATTGTTGAGAGGGCTCATCAAGAAGAAGCTTTACTGTGATCTTGGAAAAGTTTGTAGAGAAACTCTGGGATACAGTGGTTGCGAAATAGAATAGGGAGAAAGTTTTAAGATTGATAGACCGGGAGCGCTGGAACATCTGTAAAACTTTCTACAAGATTCTATTGAGGGACTGGACGTAGGTCGTCAGATAGACGGCTGAACCAGTATAAAAATCGCGGTGCACTACTTTCTATCCCTTACTCTTATTTTCATTTTGCATTGTATGATTGTATGATTAATCTTGACTGCATGCTATAGCCAATTTCTAGATTAATTGATATTGCTTAAATCGTTAAATTGGCATGTTTGTATCTTGGTTAATCTGTTGAACAATTACTGTATATGATGTGCTTGTAATCAGACTTTACATGTAATTGTGAACCTTCGCATAGAAACATATCTTTGGGACTGTGATTGATTCTTGTTTAATAAAATTGCATTTTGTTAAACTGTTTAGTATTTTTTGTGAAATTCAATAAAGACTGTTGTTGACACCTAATTTTGTTCGACTTTTATTAATTTTTTATTTTTTATTAAAAGAGGAAATAATAATAATAATGACAAATAATAATAAATATATAAATATATGTGAAGAAATATAAAAATAAAAATAAATAATTAGGAATATAAGATTTAAACAATCACAAGTGTTTTTGGTTCTTGTTTGCCTCTAATTCTTGTTCAGACTCTTTTCTAAAAATTAAAAAAAAATAATAAAAATAAATAAATAAATAAATAAATAAATAAAAATAAAAGAAACTGAAAAGAAATGAATTGATTGTCATAAAAATTGATGCAATGATGATCAAAATAAATGAAAAAAAAAAACATAAAAGAAATTGATTGATAGTCATAAAAATCAGAATAATGGTGATCAATTGAATAGAAAAGAAAACCGAAGAAATGAATCAATGGCAATAAGAATCGGTATAATTGTGGTCAATTAAAAGAAAAGAAACCGAAAAATAGATTAATAGTAATCAATTGACAATTATTCTTTTGTCTTTTGAAATCTACACCAAAAAAATCTATAAATAGGCTGCCACAAGAGCACAATAGGGACGATGGGAAACACAAACTAAGAGCACAAAAAATAGAGAGATTAGTTAGCAAAAGAGAAGGAGAGAATCTGATCTTGAAGTAATCAGTCTAATAAGGTACCGTTTTCTTATTCTTTTCTCTAGTCTGCTTATTAGTTTTTTTTTTTTTATTTTTACATCCTTTTTTTTTTTATATATATATATATATATTCTCTTTCTATTTTTTTTGTTTATAAAAATAAACTCATATGTTAAGTTTTCATTTTATTTTTTAAATCGTTTAATCCTAAAAATTATCTTCTTTGTAATATAAAATAATAAAAAATATAACTATTTGATGTCTATAGATCAAGAAAACAAATTTTATCATATTGTAATTTAATAAAAAAATTCATAACACGTCTTTATCAAATAAAAAAAAAATTTATAACGGATAAATATTTTTACCCTTAAGATTAGAATTAATGGTTGTTGCCGCCGGATGAAATTCATCCTCGCTCGCTACACCATATTATTTACTTTCAATCGTTGGTGGCCTTTGTGTCGTGACAGATCCGACAACGTACTAGGCAATCATTTAACAGATTATTTCACCGTCGTGTCCATTTGTCTCGTTCACAAACTGCCACGTTACGAAAAAAATTTTCTTAAAAAAATTAATTTCCTTTTTACATTAAAACAGACAAATATTATTATTATTATTATTATTATTATTATTATTATATTTATCATTATTATTATTATTATTACATTTTTATTTTTTTTAATACGTATATAAATAAAAATAATAATAAAATCGGTCAACACACAAATATTTTCTACCCAAGAACTACGTGAGTTTTGATTTCCCTATTGCACCTGGGGATACGTAGGAGCAAGGTCTTCCCTTGTCAAACCAAATTAATAAAAAATATTTTTTTTCTTTCTTTTATTAATGTAAATAATTTATTTTCTTTTTTTTTTACTATTCTTTTTGGGGGTAAAAATAAATAAACAAATAAATAATTTGTATACAATTAATTAGGGGTAACCGTTTTAACGGACGTTATAGGGTGGTAATACTTCCCTATTCGTAATCGACTCCCGAATTCGAATTTCTGGTTCAAAAATTATTATTTTAGGTTTTATCCAATTTTTCCTTTAATAAAAATAAAATTGGTGGCGACTCCTTTTTTCGCGGACAAACCGGACGCGACAGCTGGCGACTCCAGTGGGGACTTGTGAGAGTCAAGCCCAATTTAATTAATTATATATAGTTATTTTATTATTTATTATTTTATTTATATTACCCCTATTGTTTTGTTTTATTTTATTTTATTTTATTATTTTGTTATATTATTAATATAATTATATGTGTTTCTTCAATTTATTTTATTATGATGATTTTTTATTTATTTATTATTTTATGTATTTTTCTATACACCCTAACACGATTCACACACTTATGAGTGGGCTCTATACCCGGGCTGAGTGCAAACCTAAGATAAGTTAGAGACTGTGTAATGATAATCTTCTGGATGTACATCTTGTTTGGTTGTCATGAAAGTCTCACCTAGAGTTGACCTTTTCTAGAATATTGCCATTTTAATAGTTTACCTATTAATTGGTTTAATATTTTAGAATTGAGTTGTGTGCTCTAGGAACCAATTTAGAACTATAGAGCTACCCTTAGTAAAGGTTCACATGAAAAATGGTATAAATAACACGTACATACAAAAAACATACTCTATGTCATGTTCACTACCTCCTAGTATACCCAAGTTTTTTTTTTCCTCATCATCATCATTTTTATTTTTATTTTTTTGCATAATGTTCTTTATCATGGTTACTTTTGAAAAATCATTATCTCATCATTTTAAAAACCATAAAAATTAAAGCTTGTTGTGAATAACTTTAACCGCAGGAAATATGAGATCAAATGGTGGCTCAAACATTATTCCATTAAGAAAGACCTTACCATTGAAAGTTCTTAAACTAGATGTAAACAACATTAAGAATCTTGCTCGGAAGTTGAAAAAAGTACAACGTGTATTCTTTATGGGAAAATTCGGCAAAATTCTTGATTTACTTGAAGTTAATGTACAAGTGGATGCCCTTACAGCGTTGGCCCAATTCTATGATCATCCTTTCAGGTGTTTCACTTTCAAGGACTTTCAGTAGGCCCCAACGTTGGAGGAGTTCGAACGAATAATGGGATATCCGATGAAGGGGAGTAAACCGTACCAATACATGGAACACTACCCATCACTGAAAACAATTGCTGAAACGTTTGATATCCCTATAAAGGAAATAGAAGACAATAGAACCAACAAAGATAATTTGATCGGATTTCCGATAAAATATCTTGAGGAGAAAGCAGTAAACTTAGCAAGAGATGGAAAATGGGATACTTTCATGGATGTGCTTGCCTTAATTATATATGGAATTGTTTTATTTCCAACTATTAAGGATTTTGTGGACTTCACGGCGATAGACGTCTTTTTGGCTTACAAGCATAGAGGGGAGAATCCAGTACCGGCAGTTTTGGCTGACATTTACTGCACGCTCGACTTTCGTCATGAGAAAGAGGGGGGCCTAATTCATTGTTGCTCGCCAATACTCTATGTTTGGTTTGTCAAACATATTTTTCAAGACATGCATCAATTAAGAACTAAAAGCAAAAAAGATTGGGCCAACGTTCTAGCAAATCTCAACGAAAGAACGATTCAATGGTACTTCAGAAGTCAAGATATAAATGAAGTGATTTGTAGATGCGGTGTTTTTGTCGATGTTCCCCTCATGGGAACCAAAGGGTGTATAAATTATAGTCCCTATGTTGCATTGAGACAATTGGGCTATCCTCTGACAAAACCTCCAATAATGGACGTAACAAAATCTTTTGTCATTCATGGACGAGATGTTTATGATGCCAGCTTGATGAGAAGAATACGTAAGTCTTGGGGAGATGTTGTTAGAAGAGGTCAAGAATTAGGGCCTAGAAGTTGTGGTATAGGAGAGGAATATCATAATTGGGTGAAAAAGAGGGCATTAGAGGTCAAGTTGCCTTTTCATAGCACCATAATTACTCCCGAAGTAGTAACAACAGAATCTTTTTTCAGTACTGAAGATTTAGAGGCCGACTTAGCTCTCAAAGGACAAGAAATTGAAAAATTACAAAAAGAATTGGAGATGGCTCACCAGGCTTATAGAGATATGGAGTATAAGAATATTCAACAATCCCTTATCCTTGAGAAAGTACAAAAGAGGGCAAGAGAGGAAGAAGAAAGCAAGGAGAGAACTCGAATCTGTTTGCAGGGTGCGAATGAAGAGTTAAGACTCAGACGTCAAGAAAGGGATGATGCAATGATTGAAGGTCTTAGACTTAAAGAGTTACTAAAGAAATCTGGGGAAAAACATGAAGTCCTCCGTCGACAAGAAGCAAATATAAAGCAACAAATAAAGAGGGTAAGAGCGGAATGTGAAAGCAAGATCATGGTAGAAAAGCAATGTCAAGAAGAGATCATTGAAGCATACCGAGTAGAACTTGCAAGAAAAGAAGACGAGATGTATACACAAAAAGACACTATCGAGAGACTTGTTCAAGAAGGGATGTTTTGGATGGACTGTTTCTCCAAACTAGTTTATTTGACCAACTCTGCTATCGAAGATATTCCACCATTATTAAGGGCCGCTGATGAGATGGCTAATCCTCTCTCTACCCCTCAAGAGATCTCTATTTTTATTGAACATTGTAAAAGTTTAATCGAGCATATGAAAAAATTGATTGCTCATTAAATATGCGAATTTCGTGTTTAGGTTTCAGCTTTCGTTCTGTGGTAAAACTTGTATTTTTCTAATTTTCAATAAATTAAATTTGACTCTACTTTTGGTCCCATAACTCTCTCTTTATTGGTTAAGATATTCTCAAACAAGCAATAAATAATTCTTTGACATTCATGTACAATTACATTTTCATACATCATGTTGCATACTCATGCCATATTCTTTCACAGAAAAAATAACACAACAAACAAAAAAATTGGTGCTACGACACCGTTATCGGACACGATCTCAGTCAAAAATCATGGATGAGCTAGAGCAAACAGAAATAAGAGAAGACGTGAACCAACTCAAGGAGCAAATGACCAAGATCTTGGAGATTCTACAAGCACTTGGAAATAAAAATGATGGGAATCCTTTGGTAGACGAGGGGGTGTCACAAAATACTCTAGTTCACCCAACAGGTGCTGCTCCACACCTTCACACTAATTATCAAGAAGGGAAGACACAACAATTTCCACCTTATGGTTTGCCGACAGGCTATACCCCACCCATGGACACTCATCTCCCCAACAACAATCCGCTAGTTGTGGCTACAAATCCACAAACTAGTATCGGTGAATTCCCTCAAGTGCAATCTTCACCCCTTACTTCGGGATTTCCTGGAACTTCACCGCAAGGAAAAATTACCGAAGCTACGCCGGTGATGTTAAACATACATCATGAACCTCGACCGCTCGAGAATAATCAATCCCAAGAAAAATGGCAAGCCTTGGAAGAGTGCTTGAGAGTTATCGAAGGGGGAAACAATTATGGATTTGATGCTTCAGACCTATGCCTCGTTTTTGATGTTATAATACCACCGAAATTCAAATTGCCTGAATTTGACAAATACAAGGGAACAACATGCCCCAAGAACCATCTTATTATGTATTGTCGAAAAATGGGTTTTTGCGCTCATGACGAAAAACTACTAATCCACTTCTTTCAAGATAGTTTGACAGGAGCCTCCCTGAGTTGGTATATGCATCTTGAACGAGCTCATATCGGCTCTTGGAAAGATTTGGTGGATGCCTTTTTGAAACAGTACAAATACAATCTTGACATGGCTCCTGACAGAATGCAGTTGCAAAATATGACAAAACGGGACAATGAGACATTCAAGGAATATGCCCAACGATGGAGGGAGTTAGCTTCCCAGGTTGAACCCCCTATCTGAAAAAGAAATGGTGACTATGTTCATAAACACTCTTCAACCTCCGTTTTATGACAAAATGATAGGAAGCGTTTCATCAAAATTTTCAGATCTCGTCATCATAGGGGAAAGAGTAGAAATGGGATTGAAAAATGGAAAGATTGTTTCTGGCAATACCGGATTAAATAACACACAAAAATTGCCCGCAGGTGCGAATAAGAAAAAGGAAGAAGAAAGCCATTTTGTGGCGTCAAGCACAACTAATCCTTCTTTTGTGCATTGCCCTTATGCCGCTGCAAATTCACAAAGCTCGGGTACCCTAAGTCAACACTTACAAGGAAATCAAGATTCACATGAAAGTCAGGGAAAAAACCATCGTGGGAGGAAGTTTGTACATTTCGATCCAATCCCTATGACTTATGCAGAGTTGTTACCACATTTGGTTAACAATTCTATGGTTGCACTATGTCCAGGGAAACCTATACAACCACCCTACCCTAAAGGATATGACTCGAACGCCACATGTGATTACCACTCTGGGGCTGTAGGACACTCTATTGAAAATTGCCTAGCTTTAAAATTTAAGGTGCACGATTTGCTTAAAGCAGGATGGTTGAATTTTAAAGAAAATGAACCTAGCGTGAGAAATAATCCCCTACCAGTTCATGGTGGGTCGATAGTGAATGCAATCGAAGAAAATCACCAATTAATATAAGAGGTTGAGAAAATTAAGACGCCGATGGAACCGATTTTTTATCAGCTATGTAAATTTGGATTAATCCAAGGAAATGCCAATGGGAAATCAAGATGCAATTTCCACCTCAATGAAGATCATTCCATAGAAGAATGCAAGGAGTTCAAAAATGAACTTCGAAAATTGATAAACATAGGCACCATTCAAATAGGTCGTTGGGAAAAGAATGACAGTATGATTGCAACCCAATCAGAAGAAAAACTTGGCATAACCATCCCAAAACCATTGGTCATTCATTTCACTAAGGAGGAAAGTGTGAATGCCCCTGGTGATATGAGGACCTTAATAGTTCAGATACCAAGCCCTTTTCCATATAAAGACAACAAAGCGGTACCTTGGAACTATAATATAGAGGTACATCTAGCTGAACAGAAGAACAAAGATGTTTCTAGCTCTAAAACCACCGATGTCACGAATGTTTCAGGGATAGGAGGAATGACTAAAAGTGGTCGGATATACTCCCCAGAAAAATCAAAAAGAGAAATGATAGTGGCGTTTGAGAAGCCATACACAGATAAAGGGAAAAAGAAAGTAATTGAAGAAGTTGAAAAGGAGAAAATAGAAAATGAGAAAGAGGTTTCTAATGAAGAAGCTCGAGAATTTCTCAAAATCATCCAACAAAGTGAATACAAAATAGTCGACCAACTCAACCATACTCCCACAAAGATTTCATTGTTATCCCTCTTGATGAATTCTGAGTCCCACCGGAAGCTATTGATGAAAATACTAAACGAGGCTCATGTCACTCACGACATCACTTTGGACAAATTTGGAGGCATAATAAATAACATCACTGCCAACAATCACCTAACTTTCACAGATGACGAGCTGCCAACCGAAGGAAGAGGACATAATAAAGCACTACACATATCAGTAATGTGCCTCGACCATATAATATCAAGAGTCCTCATTGACAATGGCTCATCGCTTAATGTCATATCAAAATCGACATTAGCAAAATTACCTTGTGATGGTACGTATATGAGACCAAGTCCCATGGTTGTTAGAGCTTTCGATGGGAGTCGCAGAGAAGTAATGGGGGAAATTGAACTCCCAATTCAAATAGGCCCGGTCACATTTGAAATCACGTTTCAGGTGATGGATATTGTACCCACCTATAGTTGTTTATTAGGAAGACCATGGATACATTCGGCCGGCGTAGTGCCATCAACCTTACATCAAAAGCTGAAGTATATGGTAAATGATCAATTGGTAATTGTGTCTGGAGAAGGAGACTTGTTGGTAAGTAAGTTGTCCACCACGCCTTATGTTGAGACAGCAGAAGAAGCTCTAGAAACTGCCTTCCAAACACTAGAAATTGTGGACACTGCTTATGTCGAGACGACACCTATAGAACCACATATGTCAAACACAGCTATTATGGTGGCCAAGTTCATGTTGAGCAGAGGACACCATCCATGGCATGGGTTGGGGAAGGATGAAGAAGGGCTTAAAGAACCGGTGGAACTTGCTGAGAATAGAGATAAGTGGGGTTTAGGCTACAAACCCACCAAGGCTGACAAATGGAGATTAGTCAAAGAAAAAAAAAGAAAAAAGATTAGCTCGAATTGAAAATCGAGAACCAAGAATTGAAAGGATTCCCATCTGTAACATCCGACATAATTTCCAAAGTGCAAGACCAACAAGTGAGATCCATATTGCAGTAGTTGAAGATGACATGTTTGACGAGGAGGCTAATTGGATTCGTCCGTGTGGTGCAGGAGCAGAAGTTAGGAATTGGAGAGTAGTCAAGTCACCTATAATATTTAATGCAAATCCCATGTAATTCTAAAAGCATTATTACTATTACCACGATATGTCATTAAAAATCAGGGAAGAAGTACAAAAACAATTTGACGCACGATTCCTCGCGGTGGCAAATTATCCTCAATGGATAGCCAATATTGTACCAGTGCCAAAAAAGGATGGCAAAGTACGAATGTGTGTTGATTATAGGGACCTTAATAAAGCCAGTCCTAAAGACGATTTCCCATTACCTCACATCGATATTTTGGTTGATAATACGGCTCACCATTCACTCTTTTCCTTTATGGATGGTTTCTCTGGGTATAATCAAATTAAGATGGCAGCTGAAGATATGGAAAAAAACGACTTTCATCACTCCTTGGGGAACATTTTGTTACAAAGTTATGCCTTTTGGTCTGAAGAACGCTGGGGCAACCTACCAAAGATCTATGGTAACCCTATTCCATGACATGATACATAAAGAGGTCGAAGTTTATGTAGACGACATGATTGCTAAGTCACAAACAGAAGAAGAACATATTATTGATCTAAAGAAACTCTTCGAAAGACTTAGAAAGTTTAAGCTAAAGCTCAACCCTTCCAAATGCACTTTTGGTGTGAGATCGGGGAAAGTATTGGGATTTGTGGTTAGTCAAAGAGGAATAGAGGTTGATCCCGATAAGATTCGAGCCATTGCAGAAATGCCTCCCCCGAGTACAGAAAAAGAAGTTCGCGGTTTTCTTGGAAGACTAAATTATATTTCAAGATTTATATCACAACTAACTGCTACTTGTGAACCGATATTTAAACTTTTACGGAAAAATCAACCAGTTGTGTGGAACGAAGAATGTCAAAATGCATTTGAAAAAATCCGACAATATTTGCAAAAGCCTCCAATTCTAGCCCCACCAGTTTCGGGCCGACCCTTGATTATGTATCTTACAGTCCTCGACGGGGCCATGGGATGCGTACTGGGGCAACATGATGAAACAGGAAAAAAAGAGCATGCCATTTACTATCTAAGTAAAAAATTTACAGATGTTGAAACAAGATATACAATGTTAGAACGTACTGGTTGTGCCTTAGCATGGGCAGCTCGTCGCTTGAGGCAATACATGCTTTGCCATACAACTTATTTAATATCCAAAATGGATCCAATCAAGTACATTTTTGAAAAGCCCGCTCTCACAGGGCGAATTTCTCGATGGCAAATGATGTTATCAGAATATGATATTACCTATGTTACTCAGAAAGCCATCAAAGGGAGTGCCTTAGCGGATTATCTAGCTAATCAACCTGTGGATGATTATAAATCAATGCAATGCGAATTCCCAGACGAAAGCATCATGATTTTGTCTGAAGAAAATGATGATGGAAAATGGACCTTGTTGTTTGACGGGGCCTCAAACATAATGGGGCATGGGATTGGGGTTGTTTTAATATCTCCCAAAAAAAGGTTCATACCTATCCCAGCGCGATTGTGTTTTGATTGTACCAATAATATGGCGGAATATGAAGCTTGTGCCATGGGAATTTTAGCGGCTTTGGAATCAAAAGCGAAAGTTCTAGAAGTATATGGAGATTCAGCCCTAGTCATTAATCAGCTTAACCAAGAATGGGAAACTCGAGATAAGAAGCTAATACCTTATTTTACCTACATAAAAGAATTGTCTTTAGAATTTGACAAAATCACGTTTCACCATGTCCCTCGAGAAGACAATCAATTGGCTGATGCTTTGGCTACTTTATCATCTATGTTCCAAATAAATAGAAACGATGAAATCCCATCAATTAAAATGGAGAGTCGAGATTATCCAGCCTATTGCCATGTAATGGAAGAAGAAACTGACGGAAAATCGTGGTATCACGACATCAAAAATTATCTTATAAATAAAGAATATCCTCCCGGAATATCGGAGAATGAGAAAAGAACTCTGAGACGGTTAACCGCAAGCTTTTTTGTGAACGAAAATATTTTGTATAAGAGGAATCACGATATGGTGCTCCTCATATGTGTTGATGTCAATGAGGCAAAAGAAATTCTACAAGATATCCACGATGGATCTTATGGGATCCATATGAATGGACACGCCATGTCTAGAAAGATTCTTCGGGCTGGATATTATTGGCTCACCCTAGAAAAAGATTGTTTTAATTATGTAAAGAAATGCTATAAGTGTCAAATATATGCTGATAATATCCACGCCCCACCAGTGCCCCTGAACACCCTTTCAGCGCCCTGGCCGTTCTCAATGTGGGGCATAGATGTCATCGGAATGATCGAACCAAAAGCATCAAATGGACATCGCTTCATCTTGGTGGCAATTGATTACTTTACCAAATGGGTAGAGGCCGCTTCATATGCCAATGTAACCAAAAATGTGGTAGTCAAATTTATAAAAAGGGAATTAATATGTCGTTATGGTCTACCAAGCAAGATCATTACTGACAATGCCACAAATCTAAATAACAAAATGATGGATGAATTGTGTGCCACCTTTAAAATTCAACACCACAACTCGTCCCCATACAGACCAAAAATGAATGGTGCAGTTGAAGCAGCAAATAAAAACATCAAAAAAATTATTCAGAAAATGGTTATAACATACAAAGATTGGCATGAGATGTTGCCGTTTGCACTACACGGGTACCGTACTTCGGTACGCACTTCAACTGGGGCAACCCCTTTTTCCTTAGTATATGGGATGGAGGCTGTGCTACCTATTGAAGTAGAAATCCCCTCGCTAAGAGTATTAATGGAAGCTAAACTAGAGGAATCGGAATGGGTACAAACACGTTTTGATCAATTGAATTTGATTGAAGAAAAAAGGTTGGCAGCCTTATGCCATGGGCAATTATACCAGAAAAGACTGA